>CAKNWU010105202.1:359-14183 GCA_932072015.1 Andricus quercustozae | reverse complement strand
ATTTAATTAAATAGCAAATGATGCCATCTGACAAAGTCTCCTAATAAATAGGTGTCTTTTTGAGTCATTGGAAGACGATTTCGTAAAAAAATACTTCCATGAAAAGTAATGAAGCTGTGAATTCGTTTATAAAATATTGTTTATAAAATGAAAAATGATTGTTCTTTGATCAAGTATCATAAGGGATGGATTTTTCCAAGTTATTTAGAGTTATTTCAGTTGAAAAAACCAAATCTGCTGATTGAGAATTTGTAATTGTTAATTATAGTATATCATAAGTACGATTAGACAGATCTTTGCGGGCAGATAAAGGTTTGCAGGACGAGTTGTAAAACCATGGCCGTCCTTGCGAACATTGAGCTCCGCGTAAGTACATGTCTAACCCTACGAGTGATGTACGATATTTTATCCGAAATCAGCATGTTATGAGACTGTAGGGCCGTCTGAAAAGTGAATCGTGATGTTTATAATATCTTTGGTCCTCAAAAAATACGACTGACATAGCAGTCACCTGTTTGGCTGTCATTGGTAATCTCGTATGGCGTATGGTAAAGGGTTATCTAACGCTCACTTTTCAGGGGGCGTTATAGGCTCATAACATGGTTGTTTCGAATAAAATTTATTTAATGAATTCAGAATTGTTATCAAATATTAATAAATCGTACATATTATTTATTTCCGACAACTTTTGTGAAAGTTACAAAGAGTTTAGAGCGTGAAGCGGCTAAGACATGAATTTTTTTAATAAATTTTTTTATGGCGTTAACAATTGCTTTTGACTTTACAAAATGTTAACTAAGAATTATTTTTACTTATATCCCGAATCAAACATCAAAAAATAAAGTCTCCATGAATTTTTTAATGTTCAAGTAGCACTTTCACTCAATAAGATGTTAATATGAAAAAAATGCAATGTTATACGCTACTGAATTTTAATTGTAATATCATGATGTTTTACATAAATATATGTCGTAACAAAAAAATGGGATCGTTGATACATTTTTTTACATGCCAACTTTGTTGTTAAATAAGAGATTAATATAAGAAAATCGGCAGTCACAAAACTCTTTAACATTTATTTAACTTACATTTTGAAAAAATGTTTAACTCGAATCAAAATTATAAGCTCTAGACTAATTTATCCAGAAAAACTTCTTTGTCCCACTGTACGCTCGACCGTAATGTATAAAAAATATTTTTAATTAAAACTGTGTCTTATAAATTTTAAACTATAAATGATCCTAATGAATATGCATTTAGAGAATTGATATTATTATTTTGATATCACAAGGGAAATGCGCACGTGGTTTACAATGGGTCTTTCTTCTACAATCCGGAAAATCAACCATGTATCCAGCGATATGATCTCTTCCCTCATCATCAACCTCACGCTGGTCCAATGATCAACCTGAAAATCCAACTACCTGGTTTGGTTGTCAAAACCAAGAATTTTCTTTACACTTCCGATGTGAACTACGTCGACTTCGACGTCGATGAAAACGGTAAGAAAATCAGATTAGACAAACTTGAGATCGCGTTTAAAAATTGTAAGATTTATTTTTTTGAAACTATAATAACAAAAATATATCATAATTGAAATGTACTTGTTTCATACATATTCACTAAGGTGTGTCAGAAGCGGCAAATTTCAAAATACAAGGGCATTGTGAATACTCTTGTTCTCTTATAAAAAAATGGGCTCCAATCGGATCAAAAAAATGTTGAAAACAATATTAACCTTATTTTTCAAAAAAACGTAATGGTGTTGTGTAATTTTGAATTTTTCATAAAAAAGCAGGCTAATATCGTCCTAAACATTTTTTTTTGTAAACACGAAAACAAGCAAGATATTTAGAGTTTAATATTCGATCTCGATGAGGGAGTGCAAGTCTCCATCCGATTATAGATTACCATTTTTTATGGATTTTCTTTTTTTTAATGAACAAGAATTTTCATGGTACCATTATATTTTTAATTAAACCTAATATCTACCCTTACATATTTAAACTCGCGCATCGAGATTCGATGTAAATATTTGTGATGTAAATTTTATATCTCTTTCGCAATCATATATTCAAATACACACACTGAGTATTGAATTTTATCAATACGAGCCTGTTTGAACCTTTAATTTTCAATGCTTTTTATTTATTTAAGATTCCCAGGAAGCTTTATAAAAATATCGAGTTAAAAAACTGAATCAATTCTTGAAAACTTGACAACTATGAAAAATGTTCAGAAATAAGGGACAATCATCATTCGTAATATTGATTTTGCTGGCTAGTGCCACGATTGCAATATTCACTGAAGTGAAATTCCTATTGAATCCTACACCTTTTGCTGTGATTGAATGGTTTTTGTTCGAATAAGTATTTTTCTGCAGGTTTATGGGCCATTTATGGGACACCTTCAAATACTACCGTAGTAGTCAAGGTTGATCCAGTTGCGATGAAGTTGCAACGAATTTGGAATATTACTATCGATCACCATAAATTTGGCGAAATGTTTATTGCCCGAGGTGTATTATACGCAGTACATAGTGTAACTGAAGACTCTATGAAAATACGGCAAGTTTGTTTTAAAATTGCATTTCCTCACAGAAATTTATTTGATTAACCATAACAATAGATTTTTTCTATAATAATAAAAATCATCAAAGTTTTTGGTATTTCTCTCTGAAGAAATTTAACAAGTTTTTAAAGTGACACTATTTCACTTGGAATAAATTTCATTTAGATTTTTACGATTTTTATTTTTATCACATTGAAATTAAAATGAAGAAGCATGGCGGCAAAATAACTTTGTCGTGGCGTTGGTCACTCTAAAGTTGAACACTGACATTTCCAAAAGAGAAATAATAAAGTTGCAATTCTCCTTTGTTGAATAAAGTTCAGAGAGTGTTGAAGTGTTAATTTTAGCCAATTAGTAAAGTCAGAAATTAAAAGAGAGACTAACGCATTTCTGAAAAGCTTCATAATATTCGTAAGTTTTGCATGTTATGAAGCGCTCAAATAAATCATGTAAAAATGTTTTACTTTGGTTGTTACATAAAATTATATTTTTTTTATTATATGTGTTTAATAAGTTCATAATAAATTTTACATTATAATGTTAGAGTTTTTATGTAGAATAAAAGTTTTCCTACAAACTATTTTATATGAATAATGACAAATTGTTAAACTACCTGAAATTTTGTAACGGCATGTACCAGTATATTAAGTGACAAAATACATTGTATTATATTCGGCAGCTTTATATTTAAAAAAATGTAATTATTGTACTGAAATTTCGGGAAAGTGTTCATTTTGCATTTTTTTTAAAATAATGCTTCTGGTTATATCAGCATATCTTAATTTTAAAACTACCTAATTTTAAAGGCTTTGAATTTAAACTCGTTTAATTCAAGATTAAAAATCGTACTTATTGATGTAAATTTAGTTCAAAATAAAATCTTTAATTTTCTAAGCTTTAATTATAAAGCGCATAATTTAAAATGTGGAACAACTTAATTTTCAATTGTTTGTCTATGAACGCGTAAAATTTAAACTGCTTTAATTTAGAACAGCCAAATCGAAGTTAAAAAAAAAAACTTTTTCAGTTTTTAATATAGTTCAGTTTAGAAAGTTGCAAATAAACAAATTTCTACTTTGAAGGGCTTCAATTTAAAATTCTTGAATTTAAAATATTTGATTTTTAAATTCGACATTTCTACGTTCCTACGTTTTTACAATTAATTAAAGAAATGTTTAATTTTAGACTGGCACTAGATTTATACAAGAATCTGCCTCTGGACGTCAGTTTACAATTCACAAATCCATATCACAAGACTACAATGATAGGATACAATTCCAGAACAAAGGTAAGAAATTAAATTTGAATCCCAATTTTCAATTTTTAAATGAAACTTTAATTAAGTTCAGCATTTTTATATTTTCACAAATTATTACAAATCGTACAAATCAAGGAGATTGATTGGAAGTACAATTTTTTGTTAAAGTTTTTTATGTTTCGTTAACGAATAAGGGTGTCTGCCATTTTTTGCATGAATACAGCGATGTTGATTTAAATAATTATGATCGTCCGAATGAATTCGAAACGGCGTACGCATCAATTAAATCACTCTCTGGCCTGGAATAGCTTTATTCTTTTTTATTCGCTCAAATCGATCACTGCTCGAATTATCGAGACGATTGGTATGACCGACCTGGTTTACTGCCAAAAAACTAATAAAAGTGCCTTTTAAAATTCAAAAAGTAATAATCCTTGTGTCGAATTTCATTTTTCGGTAAAAACCAGAAGCCTCTGTTTGAAATCCAATGAAGACTTTGTCAAGCTCATATTAAGGTTTTTGATTAAGTTCTTAAGGTCGAGAGAATTTGCATTTAGATGTGATTTCAGGAATTAAGTTTTCTTGGTGGCTCGAATAGTCTCGTTATAATTATAATTACAAAAAAGGCAAAACTTGTTTTGCTTTCAAAGAAAAATGTTTCGAATCGGGAAATGGAATTTTTTAGTAGCTGATAGAATGTCCGACGAGTTAAATTTTATTTGCACTTTTAGATTTCATTTACGATGCAATTAAAAAAAATTTCCTGCAAGTTGAATATTTAAAATATAATTTTGTATTTACTTGTGGAACTATTTTGTTATAAAATCATCGAAGGGATATAGTATAATTATATTAATATGCAAATAATGGGGATGAAATAATTGTCTTAACCATTTTTTGTATCTAACAGGAGTTATATACATGGGACAAAGGAACTCAACTCGCATTTCCGGTGAAGTATCAAGAATATTATGGCAATGCAACCAGAGAAGAAAATTAACTTTTTTTACTGAATGCAAAGTAAATGTACAGTATAAATGAGTTTGTACTTCAAAAATTACATGTCGACACAAATGTTTCATTTATTTGTAGCAGGATTAACTGATGAATACTAGTCAAGCTGCCTCTGTAAGATCTTTCAACGATATACTGTTATAAAGTGATTGTGTATAAGTTCCTTGAGCAATCATCCTAAATCGTCTACGATGAAAAAGTCTAAGCCAGAGTTTCAAGTTTCGAATACGTTATCAATTTATTACCAACAACTTGTAAGCTAGATTCACAATTTAATATTGAATTAAGTATTAGAACCGATAAATATAGTTCTCAAGAACTAAGAAAAATTTAACTGCATAGCTTTATTTTTACGTTTTAATGACATTTTTCTTAAAATAAATTTTTAATTGAAAATTAGGAAACTCGAGACCCTTCCTTTATGATAATCAACTTGTAAATACCAAAAAATATGCACTGAAATCAATGTGCTGTGTCTGCAGTTCCAGATAACTTTTTAAACTTGTTAAAGGTGTGATTTTATCAAAGTTTCTGTCGTCCTTTCACAATCATTACTGTTATTGATAATATTACTCGAAGTACCAGTTCGCATTTTTATGTACCTTTTTATATTTTATCGGCTCTAATATAAAATTTAATTACTTAAGTTTCTCAAATATTGATTATTTAACCTATTTTTTTACTTTTATATTTTTTCAATACTGTAGTCTTCACAACTAATATTTAATTTGATATTATATTTTCATTAACAACGGAAGATTATTTTATTCATTGTCATCAGATTGGAACGAATGAGTCCTTTAATTATTATATTTGGATTGTGAATAAATGAATCCCTCTTATTCTTATAAAAGTATGTAATTTCATCGAATACAACGTATATTATATGGCGGCAATATAAATATACGTAATTGTAAATTTTTTAGCTAGTCTAGAGTTCCAAAATAATATGTATGTTTTTTAATAAAGAAATAATCTGGAACAGAATAAACAAATTTCAGCATATAAAATCGATTTTACCTTAACCTTAAATTTAACAAATAATTGAGTTTCTGATATCGAAAAGCAATCGATTGAGCAGAATGAAATTCTGTCAATAAAAATGGCGTAAAGTGTAAACCTGTGCGTGTTCATTCAAAATTTCAAAATTTACCGTTAAAAATGTAAGCATTCATCAAAATTACAATAGTTTAAACAGATATTTACTTCATCATGCCTAATCACTACCTTTCGGATAATAAGAAACAATTACGAATAAATTTAAAGTAAACTCACAAGAAGATTTGTAACCTCTCGTATGTTGAAATATACAAAATTATGAAGGACGTCTGTAAAAAACAGTCAATATTTCTTTCCCATGGAGCCAAGGTACGTACAATTATTAACTAAAATAATTCATTATACTTAAACTATTAATAATAGTTACAAAAATATTACGAGAATCTTTTGAATATTTTCACAAGTTACAATTTCAGAAAACAATAAGCTCTTTCAATGCTTTGAATATATTTGTATATTAAATCTTAGAAGTTTAAAACTTGAAGTTGAGTTTGAAAATTTGCACCTGCAACTGAGAGTGGTAATATTCAATCAAAAGTTTCTCAAAGTACGATTGCTTTCAATAACATTAAGCATTCACAAAAATGGCCAATATTACACAGAAAAACTAATCTTTCAATAAATATTCAACATTAAAAGGTTAAAAAATTAAATTATTTCAAATGTGTTTAAAATTGTAGAATTTCAATCTGGTAACTTTCAGTTTCAAAGGAAAATTCCGAACCAGTATTTTAAATGGGTGGTATTAGTTCGAGTGTGAAAGCAACTTATAACTACTAAATAAATCCAGCTATAGTACGACGGCCCCCATCCGAGTATAACAGAGCAAAGGGTTGCTTAAATTTCGTGATCGAACCCTATAAAAACTGTACAAATAAATATTATTTATACTGAAATACCCTTGCCTCAGTATTAAATGAGAGTTTAACAACTCTTAAAATCTTTTGAAACCCTTCAAACAATTCAAATTTCATAACATACGTTGAAATCTTTTGAAAGCTCATAAAATCCTATAAATTTCTCTGGAACCCCATAAAATCTCACAATATAATATCAGATACTTTGAAAACCAAATTGAAACAATTTTAAAGTCTGTAAATTCCCACATATTTTGTTCAAATCCCTTGAAATCATTTGAAATGCCTCATAATTTTTTGAACCTGTTGAAATTACTTAAAATCCTTAGTTTCATTGAAAATAAAATTTTAAAATATTTTGCAATGCCTAGAAATCTTCTGAAATTCATTCAAATTTCTTGAAGCCCATTGAAATCTTTTGAAACCACTTCGAACCTCAACAATTTTTTTAATATTCCGAGAAATATTTTAAAACCCATTGAAATTTTTTACAAAATCGTTTTAATTTCTCTGAATCCGTTGAAGTGTTCCACAATTAATTGAAATCCATGACAATCCTGTGAAATCCTTTAAAATCCCTTCATAGGCCATGCAATCTCAAAAGATTTTAAAAATCCCATGAAATATTCGCAAATCACTTGAAATACATTGTAAATCCCTAAAATCTTTTGAAATACTCTGAAATTCCTAAAAATTCTTTGAAATCCAAAAAGCATTTACAAATTTTGTGATATGCCCTGAAATACTTTTAAACGCGTTGAAAACACTTTAAATCTCATAAATTCTCTCAAAATCCCGTGAAATCCTCCTAAATCAGTTAAAACTCACAGATATTCTTTGACAGTCTTTGGAAGCTTTTATAATTCTTTACAGTCTCTAGAAATGATTTGAAATTCCACGATATCTCTTAGCAACTGTTAAAACCATGAAATAATTAGAAATCCTTTGAAAAATTTCGTAATACTTCGGAAACGTTAACATTTTTTAATCATTTCAAAACCCTAAAATATCTTCTGAAGTCCTTAGAAATATTTGAAATCTTAATATTTGGTGTGTACTCCAAATTTGGATCATCCGCCCCTCTGTATTAAAAAATTAACGGCAATTAATAAACTTTTTATTTTAATGAAATTAATTTTTATTCTCTTATCAAAGTAGATAATTTGAAATCTGTGTTTGCAAGAACAAGGAAATATTTAGCCACCATAACAATCACAAAGTAAATTAACAGTAGTTGTAAATAAATTGAAATTTCACAGCGGATTTCATTTTTGAATTTCAAATGTAGTTAATAAATGAAGTAATTTCAAGTCATTCAAAAGCCAATCAGGTCAATTAAAATTTTAGTTAAATTTTTAATGCAATATATTTTTTCTTTTCTTTACCATCAATATTTTTTGAAATTATTGTTTATTTAAAAAAAAACATTTCCTTATTTTTATTGTCCTTTTAGCAAAAAAAAAATCATAACGAAAACGTCTGTCATACTGTGATATCGAAAACTTCAATCTTGACTTTCTCGGAAACTTTGTCAAAAGCTTCAAGCATGAAACCTCGAAATTATTTGCTTCAAAACAGTTAGCATTAAAATCGAAAGATTTTTCATTTTTTAAATGAAAGTTTTATCCTACGGAACTTTTTTATGAATAATTTAAAAATAAAGTTGTTACCATGAACTCTCAGAATATAATAAATATATATTTTGAGCCACCCTTAATTTTGTTGGTGAAGTCGATAAAGCCGTGTAATATTCAAATGTGAATTTCATGCTAACTTTGATATGTCATGTAAATCGAAATAATGCGAGATCCGCGTAATGGAATACGAGGAACCACAGAGAGTGTTATAATCATTTAGCATTGGCCACGTGTACATACTGACGTGATATATACTGGACCATCCATCACACTATTCGGTACTCGTAGTGTATTCTGATAATCATCAGGTACTGACCGAACTGTAATAGTTACAAACAGGTGCGGATATTGCTTCAACAGTGAGAATTAATAGAATTTCACATAAATATTCACAAACACCAATAGATCATTAAATTTGCATATCTCTAGTATTTCGCATTTCATAAATATACCCCAATATGCACATTGCATATTAGTATACTACACAAGTCAGCTTATTTTACTCAAAATTTGACAAATTCAATTGAAGGAAAACGTTTCGAAAGGGCAAAAGTGCTACTCTTACCATTTTTTAGGAATGTAAGCGTGAAAATATTGACAGGAAAATATTATTAGCTTTCGAGAAAATGGAAGAATTTTTTTCGCTTGAAGATCACGTTTTTGAAACTTTGAGCCTAAAAAGAAATTACGTTGATGATAAAATTGCAGGAAGAGAATATTAAAATCCGGCATATTTTTTCGGAAGCAATACTCGACCTATAAAGAAACCATTTTGTCACGATGTGCATTAGAGAATATATCTGAGTTTTTTAGTCAATATTTCTCAATTTCACAAAAAAAGATATTTATGTTCTTTTAAATTTCGACCCTTCAATTGAATTTTTACATTAAATTAAAATAAAGTGAATGTTTTAAATCAGTTAATTAATTCATATTTCTTTGAGTAGGTTTTCGGAGGAGCATTTTTTATTGGCTACACATTAAGTAAAATTGACCACTACAGTAAACAAAGAAGCGAAGAGGAGGCTGAGAATAAAAAATGTTTAATTGATAAAACCCAAAAAATTGAAACAAAGAAGAAAAAGTACGATTTGATGGGCGCGCCTTTTCCCCTTAATCCATTCAATTATAATGTCAACGAAGGAGATCCCGTTAGTAGTTTTGAGTTACCAATGAGAAAAAGCAAGCAGATGTACGATAGACAAAAAAGTAAAGATGTGAATCAAGTGGATAGAGCCAATAAGGCACAAGAAAGAAGGAAGATTAAAAGGGAGAAAGAAAAAGAAGACAAATTGAAAAAAGAGACCCTAGCTCACTATGATTATGATTCTATAAATTGTATTGATAATTTCGATGATGTCAAATGCGTAAATTGAAAACAAGAACTATTTTTCTCACAATTCCGTATTCAATTTTTAATTTAACAAAATGTGATATAAGAATTGTATAGAATATACTTTGTGTAATGAGAAAACGGCAGAAAATGTTTGTTTCGGACAACAAAACTATTTAATTGCTATATAAGCAACACATTTTTTTGGAACAACGAAAATTTCGTGATTCCTACAAAGTGCTTGCAAAACCAATACAAATTTTGTTCACTTAACCAAAACGGAGATTTTGCTGATTCAAAAAAATGGTTGTTAGGTCTGCAAAATGTTTGTTCAGGCAATGACAATTTTGTTGGAATTAAAAAAACATTGTGTTGCTTCTATAACAACAAAATCGTTTTTTATAAACAAAATAATAGAAAATAATAATACTAAAAGACTCTAGAATACATAAGGAATTTTATAGGGTACGTGTTCGATTCACTTGGACACTCTCGCTTTAATCTATTTTTATATTCAAAAAAATCTGTTCATGTTATATCAGGATACATTTAGGAAGTTTTTTCCACTCTGATAAATTATTAATTTGCGTAATTTTAATCAACATTACACAGAAACTAAATAAATACGAATACAAAAAAATAAACATAAATTTGTTAGATCCAAAAAAGTAACAGTAGCGGGATTTGAACCCACAGCCTTCCCTCCATGACACTCGAGCCGAATATGAGGTACTCAAAAATGTTCAAAGCCGTTTTTCTCAAAACTCGCTGAAAAGCGCATCTTACTGCTTGGAAAAATTATCTTCTAGTAGTGACCTTCTAATTAGAGATAGCACAATAGGCAAATCAGCAAAGAAAATCAATTAAAATTAAGTCCAAAAGTTTTCAAATCTTGAGGACAGATAAAATATGTTGCAAAAACAATAAGTTTCGTTATTTCGCGACTCACTTCGAGTTCCGAAACGTATTAAAAATCGTTAAATTCTGATATTTTTCACAACTATTCCAAAAAATTCCAAACTTTTGCAGATTAACAGTAGTGTCTTTAAGATTTTTTGCAAAAGTACTGCCAATGGCAGGTGAATTTTAACCATAGTATCAAAGAGCTGTGTACATTTTAAATCTTTTAGTAGCACAGAAAATACTATTTTCTATATGAATGTCAAAAAAAAATATATATTAAGAATATATCTGCCACAAAACTTGCAGAAGTTTCAAAATTTATTTGCAAATCTGTGAAATATTTTTTTTTATACAAAAAAAAAATTGAAAATTTTTTGCAAATTGGACAAACTATTTTTAATATTTTTCCTTATGTAACTATAAATATTATGTTTTTTTAATATCAGGTTTTTATACATGAAAAATTGCGAAAGTTTTGCAAATTCATTTTCCAAATTGACAATTGACTATTTGAAGCATTTTTTCTTATATAACTATAAATTTGTCTTGTTTGAAGGAAACTTTGAAATTTGGATATTTTTATAGCATTTTCGATAGAAACAACTAGAACTTAAGGGTGTCAGGTCATATGGGGATAACTAACCAAATCGAAATTTCGCAGGAGAGCGAAAAAGCATTCTGTAAAACCAAAAATACAATTAAAAGAAAAAAACTAATGCTTTGCTGAATTGAGGCCAAACTAGTTTTATTAGAAAACGTTATCTAGTTTGGGGGAAATAAAGACTGACAGTCAGGCCATGTACGACTTACCCGATTCCTACCAACTACAAAGGTTGCAAATTTACACAGCTCTTTGATACTATTTTTAAAACTCTTCTGCAAATTTGCAGTACATTTCCTTTAACTTTTTTTAGTTTTTAATTTTTTTAAATTTCACTTTTGTTTTAAGTTTCGGGCGTCTAAAATGGTTACAAATGTAATAAATGGTGCAAAATGGCTCGAAAGACGTAGTTTTAAACATTTTCCGGACTTAGAAAAAGGTTCTAAAACGAAATTATAATTTTTGCAGTAGGTCCTAAGTATCTAACCAAGTTGTAATTCTAGTTTTTATGGAGTAAAATGAAGCAATTCAATTTTAAGGTTAGGGCCTGGTTCGAACGCCCTTAAGGTTCACGCGAAATATAACTTATTTTCAAAATATCTGAAATTTTCACAAAATATTTAGGAGATAATTATGCAACGATCTTGCACTTTTTAACTACACGTTGAGTCTGTGAATGTAAATATTGTTAATTGAAAATAGTACTTTTGCATGGGACCCTTTAGGAAACGAGTGAAATTGTCACACTTTTAATTATTGCATCAAAACGGTTTTTACCAGTTAAGCTAAAAACTAAAGATATGTAGAAGAATATAATACAAATATCATACAAAAATTTTAAGTTTTTTTTGAGTTCAGTGTAACGGATATAACTTTCGAGAGAATAATATTTTTGTTTACGAGAGAAACATGATGCAAACAAGCAGTGAAGATTTGGCAACACTGTTTCCTTTGTCGATCAAGGTGTGTCTGTCATATCCACGTGCGCGCATATGAACTACTGCTAATCACAGATGAGCATGGAGAGTGCGATGTTGCTGCATTCATTAAATTTTGACAAATGGATAGCGCAGATACGTAACGGCGTTTTGGATTTGGTTAAGTTGAAACTTTTGAACGAATTTCGCCCACATGAACCATGGCCCCCACAAAGGGGTAGCTGGCCTGGCTGCAGTCAGGGGGCCCACGACCGCGGGGGGCCCGCGGCTCACCAGCTACTGTTTTTACAATATGAATCTTTAACTGTTGATATTTCCCTTGAATAAACATGCAAAAGTTATGCTTATCCGAGTTAAAAAAGAAGGCTGGAAAGGGAGGGGTGGGGGGCGCAAAATTTTGTGGCCAGGGGGCCCTTGTCGGGATGTGGGGGCCATGACATGAACTACCTAATTGATGTGAAATTTTAGATCTTTAATGACTTCACTGACCGGCCTAAAATAAAAATATAAAAATCCCAGTCTGTTTCTCCCTTTGAAAAAGAATCTTTGGCACTTTCATTGGACGAGAGGTACTTTATAGTTTGTAAAATTCATTTTATTTTCCTGAGAGGGAAAGATCTATGTGCAAGAGGAAGTGTAATATCGTAATGCGACGTCGATGAATGTGTGCTCGCTGGTTTCACATTAGCGAGGATTGTATATCGGACATCTCGACTGTCGACATTGAGTGATCGTAACGGACCACAAATTCTGGACTCAGAACTCCACCTACATTCAACCCTTCCGCTTCCGTGTTCCGTTTTCATCACCACGCGGCGTAATTTTCGTCTTCTGGTGTCTAACCACGACGTTCGTGCAATTTCGCTCATCATGATGACGTTCGCGGACAACAGATTCAAACCATTTCGTATAATATCTTATACGAAATTATTGTATTCGCTTGCATTTTACGCTCCGAATTGAAACAAACTCTTGCTTATTCTCAATTACTCTTCCTTTCCCTAGTTCTCTGCACAGTGGCGAGATGCTGTTTGAAATAATAATTAATTAGCGTTAGCGCGTACTGCGGGTAACCCGGAAGCCCTTATTTGGAAAGTTTTGAAATGAAGCTTTGTATAGATTTGCTCGAGAGAAGTAATTAGAGATAGAGTTTGTGTTACAATGAACTTGCCAGATTTTGATTGTAGCGCGATCGCAGATTGTATTAAGAGATCATACAATTTTATCAATTTGCGTGCACTTTAATTATTCGGTTATAGAGATGTGGATCAAATCCCTTACAGGGTAGGCGTAACTCGCCCGGTTCCAGCAAAAAATACACCCAGAGCTGGGCACAAAGTATTTCAAGTACAAGCGACAAACTACATGCATGAATTACATTTGAGAAAAATTACATTTGTTCCAGTGTAATTGAATTAAATTACAAACTACTTGTGTTTAATTTGTATTTTCTGTCAAAAACACAAAGTCCAATTACACAGTCAAAGTAATTTCAATTACTTCAGAATTGATTTAAGCATTAACTTACCAGAAGTTCTTTACAAGAGAGGTGTGGACTGGAGTAAGAGTAAGAGTGAGAGTGAGAGTGAGAGTGAGAGTGAGAGTGAGAGTGAGAGTGAGAGTGAGAGTGAGAGTGAGAGTGAGAGTGAGAGT
>CAKNWU010105125.1:786-11112 GCA_932072015.1 Andricus quercustozae | reverse complement strand
GGAAAATAGATAAAAAACCGAAATTCGGAGGTAGTATTAACCTCAAACGTACAAGGGAACTTAACAATAGTAACCAAACTGTAAATGCCCAAATTCCTGTAACAAATCCTACAAAAAATATCCCAAGTTTAATAAGCATCCCCACGAGCAGCAAATTCCAACCCCTAGAGAGCATCCCCACCCACGATACTAGCGAAGACTCAAGCACATAATATTCATTTGGTTTAAGTAAACCGAAAATTAGGAGGAAAAATAAGGAAAATGAGCCAGGAAACATTTTTTATAATAGTAAATACGAGGGCAAGTGTAAGGATCAAGATAGTAATGTTTAAAATAATAGAAAAGTTACCAATCGAAAAAAAATCAGAAAAGGTATCTCAAAAGATAGGTTAGGAAAAATCGTCGAACAAAATGATTGTTCGCCAGAATATTGCGAAGGTATTGTTGAGCATAGTGAAAGCTAACAATCACAATTAGAAAAACTGTTAGAAAACAAAATAAAAATATACTAGGGAAAAGAACATAGGGCGACTCACCTAAAAAAACATAAAATTGACGTCTAGGAACACGATCCCATTAAACAGCGATATTACCACATGAGCCCAAAAATTAAAGAAATAATTTATCAAACAGTAGATAAATTATTAAAACAAGACATAATAGAACCTTCTGGTTCTGATTGTTCAAACAATATAGTTATGATAAAAAAACCTGCGAAAGGCTATAGATACTGTTTAGATTTTCAGAAAGGTTAATAATATTACGAAAAAATACCTCTACCCAATTCCACTCATGACAAAAATACTGGACACACGAAGATCAGCGAAATTCATCTCAAAAATTGATTCAAAGTTACCTTATTTAGAAATAACTTTAGAAGAAAACTCAAAACCAATAACAGCATTTGCAGTCCCTGGAAAAGGCATGTACCAATTTAAAGGGACATCATTTCGTTCAACCAATGCTCCAGCCACTTTCCAGAGACTTATGGACAAAATTATTACTACAGACTTGAAACCAAACGTTTTTTTTTTGTTATCTAGACGAAATAGTGATCGTGACTTAAAGTTTTGAAGACCATTTAAAATATTTAAATACCATATTAGATAAAATCAATAATGCAAATTTAACGATCAGCCCGGACAAATGCGATTTCGGCTGCTCGGAAATCCAATACTTAGGATTTAAAGTTAACGAAAAAGGACTCCAAATAGACGACGAAAAAATTCAACCAATCCTAGAATTCCCCGAACCTAACAATACTAAACAATTACAGCGCATAATAGGGATGGCAAGTTGGTATAGAACATTTATCTCACACTTCGCCGAAACAATAGAACCGATGAACAGACTACTTAGAAAAGATAAAACATGGGATTGGGGATTGGAAAAGGATCAGGCCTTCCAAAAAATTAAAGATCTCCTAACTTCAGCACCTATATTAACCTGTCAAGATCAGAAAAAGAATGCCTAGCGGTAGTTTGGGCCATACTAAATTTCATGCTATACTTAGAAGATTAAAGCTTTAAAGACTACGAAGTAATACATAGTCAAGGTAGTTCAAATTTCGTCCCTGATGCTCTCTCGAGATCAGGAGAACTAGTAAAAAATATAGGCTTTGCCCTAGCTTGTATCGTAGAAAAACCAAGAACGGACGTTATCGACAAAACAGGCGACTGGTACACTACCCAGTTCAGACAAGTTACGAAAATACCAGAAGAACACGAAAAATGGCGAATTAGGGTTTGGCAACTCTATTTCCATAGAACTGTCTTACTCAAATCTACCCTATTACCAGGCTCAAACCCTTGGAAATTAGTCGTACCCCAAAGCTTGAGACGTCAAGTTTTACGGGAAAATCACGACGAAACCCCCAGCCAGGGGTATATTCGGACGTGATCAATTACGTAAAAAACTGCCAGATGTGTCAAAGAGTGAAGCCCGTCGCCAAGTTCGAAAAAGAGAAAAAATCAATACATTTTAATGTTTGTAGACCTATTCACATAATGGGTCGAGATAATCTCAATTAAAAAAGCTAACGAGATCACAATCGAGTCCAAATTCCACAAACGTGTCATTTCACATTGGGGAACACCGCTGATTCTCCACACCGACAATGGCACGGAATTTTGTTAACAAAACATTAAGTGATTTAACCGAAAAATTCCGTATTAGACACACCAAAAAACCAAAATATTACCTCCAAACAAATCCAACCGAGCGATACAAGAGGACGATCAAACAAATAATTAAGACTCATATCGATAATGACTACTCTACCTGGGACGGACATATAGACGATTTGCAGTTTGCATTAAACAGAAGCAAAAATTCGTCGACGCAATTTACCCCCGCATTTTTAAATTTAAGTCGTGAATTAGAACCAATTCAGTCCGTCAGAAAAAATATTGAAAACGAGAGAGAAATAGAGTTTTAAAGCGCAGACAAATGGACTGGCAGACTAAGAAAGTTACAAATAATAAAAGAAGAGGTTCAGAAAAATTTAGATAAAGCAAACGAAAGACAAGCTAACAATTACAATTTAAGAAGAAGACCGTTATAATATTTTGAACTTTCTATAGTCTTTCAAAATTCTCTCTCCCCATTCCTTTTCTAAATACTTTCGTACTCCTTTCTTTTTTATCATCTTATATCATTTATTATATTTTGATTGGATTGGAGTAGATCCTACTTCTACTTTATATTCACTGCTTCCCCTCGATTGGACATAAACTCTCCGCCCACAATCTCTTCCTTTCCACAGATTTCCTGTACTGTCAACTCCTTTCCGTTTCACGTTTCGACAGTAACCTCTGCCTGTATCAAGCTACGTAACTGTCGTTAATTCTGTCGTCTCAGTACTATCTCATCTTGCTACCGTACCTTCTTCCGTGCTGCATCTTCCTTATCCTGCCCTTGTACCGCCACTCGGCTGCACCGGTCTTCTCATCCTGCTCCTTAAGTCAAACACACTAACGTTCCAACCTACACAAAACAGTCTCAATCTCGCAAAATATTACATATTTCTCCACTTCTATTACTTACAACGTCAAATTTTTTACTCACTAAACCTCCTGACATACTTCTTCCATCAACTTACCTCAAATTTTATTACTATTTCGCCAACATCGGCACCACACAATCACCTCTACCTAAAACTTTCATACCAGAAACTAAAGTTATGTAAGTTTCATTCAAAAACGAAAATCTTTCTTTATTTTAAAAACTGATGCAGTAAACTGCTGTTTAATTTTTTTCTATATACTGTAGGGTGGCTTTCTCTAGTGTAATTTTCAGTTTAAAAAAATATCATAGTAGAATTATCATCTCAATAAATTAGTTGATTAATTTTGTTCGCACTTTAGCAAAAAATATGAGAAAAAGGGAAAGTTTCTTGAAAACAGTCGGGCAAAGAAAAATTCATTTCTTGCTGTTTGCTGCTTAGTGGCCAATTCGTGTGGTTGTTTCGGAGACGTCTCTCGTCAATTTGCCTTTTTTGCCGAGTTTAAGCCTTTTCAAAGGAATTTTTTCTCGCATTGTTAAAAATCTCATTAAATCTTGCCCCTCCACACAGGGCTGAGCTGGATTTTGCCTGGACCTGCTTTTAATTACGAGCTATATTGGATCGCACGAGTGAGTGAGCATCTCACTATCAGTGACGTCACCCACTCTCAGTTTCCATTTGACGCCCCTTTACAAGCTACGTATGTGTCACGTTTGTTTTTCGAAATGTGAGCCTGCTTTGGGGAAATGCTTTGTACCCTTGTTTTTGTGTTTACCCTCTACGAGAGATGATGCTAGGTTATTTTTGGACATGCTTTAAATTATTAGTTATAACGGCCCTAAAAAACCACAGAACATGAACTGAAGACTAATCACGAATCGCTGGCTGGTGACGTAAATAAAATGACTAAGCAGAATGCCAGCCGACTGATCCAATTTGAGACAACAAAAGCTAAAATTCTGTTCTTGAAACGGATAATCAGTTATTCAAGGACATGAATGGTCATAAAGGAGAGCTGGTCGACTTTAAGAAGAAGTTTGAAAAGCGCATAAAATGCTTAGAGCAGGCTACTCGGGACAGAGAAGTTATTATCACAGGACTGCTGTCTTCTTCTCTAATTACCATAAGATTCATGCACCCGCAACCAAAACACGAATTCATCGCTTTCAAGATGAAGAACAAAAAGTCATTAGGGCGGCAGGAAATTGACCAGTTAAAGGCACTCAAGGAATGGTTGGCCCCTGGTAAGCGTGGATTTACAATAAATTGGTATGGATAAAAAAGTTTTCGGTTGCGTTTTCAAACCCAGTGAAAATTCCAGATGATTTGTACCTTGATGAAGTCATCCTCTACTTTGATTTGATGCACAGTCTTGACTGCTCTGGATCCCAGTATCAGTATAAGCTCGATTTAGAGTCAGTCTCCGCTAGTAGATTACTATCTGCCATATTCTCCAATCGCCGCATCAACAAGCCAGCTTCGGCTTCAGAATCTTGGACAGAATGAGCCTCCATCTACGATAAATACATTTGTCAAAATTAAATACTTCGTATATTTTGGCTGTAGCTATCAGCGGTTTCAATCTGATTCGCCCCGATCTTAAGAGTTTCGTGGCTCGGGCAGGCGGTGGTGTAGCTTTGTGCATCCGTGATGACCTCCGCCTTGACCTTTTAATGGAAAATTCTCCGCTTATCCCGAACGATCATAAATATGATTCACCCTCGGATATCTCTGTAAAGTTGCATGAGCTGAAAGAATCGTTGGCCAGTGTATATGGATTTCCTGATAGTATAATATGCTTAAAGGCGACCCATTCTGCCCGCTCCAACAATTTAGAATCAAGAGACCTAAGCATGCATAGTGTACTGAGTCCACCAGAAAAATCTCAAGAGCTAGGGATAGGGCACGATATAAGTCGTGCATTAACAAAACATATGCAAATTGTGCGAAATTTACCTTCCTTCGAAACCTGTCAACGGCGTTTATGCTGCGTGAAGAAGCGGGGTACCTTTCCTTCATCCCTGAAAGGCCCTCTTCCATACATACCTTGGAAAATGTAAATCGATCTGGAGTTTGGTCAGGAGTTTGGTCCTGACCTGAAATTCGTGCATCATTAAATTCCAACAGACGACATCCTTTTCTGTTTCATGAAATTGACTTCGCCCGGTTTTATGGGGCAGTCAAATCTATTAAATCGGAGGCCACTGGGTCTGACGGTATTAACAGCACTTCGATCCCCTATGTGTCCCTTCGTGTCTGCCATCTCTTCTCGACATAATCCTATTAAAATCCTCCCATTCTTGTCGAAAGTACCAGAGAAAGTCTGTCTGCAACAGTTAAGCTTCAAGATCAACAATCAAAAGTCATCGAGTCTCGATATCAACAGGGAGCAGTCATTAGCCCTTTCCTGTTTTTGATAGACACCAATTCTCTAGCAGAGACTTTGCTTAAATATTTAGCTTCTTTGGAAGGTGGTCTTTCAGAGAATTTGAAGGTTTCGATTCACATGTACGCGGATGATACGCAAGTATACGTCCATTGACTTCGGTGCCTTAGTTCTGAATTCAGAATTGGCTTTTCGCCTAAATCTACAGTTAGATTAGAGATTTCAAAATCGCACTTTATTAACAACCAAAGATGCGTATATCCGACTGAGGAAACTTTACCCTTTTTGTCGCGAATTCCAAATTAAGGTCAAACTCCTTCTCTGCCAGGCTTTAGTCTTATCCCTCTTCGATTATGCGTACACGAGCTGCGTTCCCTATCAAAGCGTTTCCCTGAAGAGGATGATACGGAGAGTACATCATTACTATTTTAGATTCTGTTACGAGATTAGAAAGTTCGACCACATTTCGACAGCCCTTTATGATTCAGGTTAGCCTAAGATAGACTAAAGATGGGTCGTGCAGCTCAGTATCCTCGCTTTTAAGGTTGTTATCTGGGGGTAGCGGAGTATCTGATTGAGCTCTTGTCTTTCTTTGAAAATAGGCGCACGAGCAAATCACACGCAACAAGATCTAACGGTTAACTCACTAGCTTCATATTCCTTTATTTATTTTTCTATTTTAAAATAGGGATACCTAGCAAATATAATCGTTGCCTTCGTCACATCTGCTAAAACATGAATGTGCAGTATACTGAAGAACATGCGAAATCTAAAGACAGTTTTGTCTGAAGTACTAAAGTCATTTTCATACTTATTAGGTTATAATTAAACTTTACCATTGCAGGCCCATATTTGGAGAACCTTTTCAAAATTTATCATCAGAAAACATACGAAACAATACCTAAGTTCGTAGCGTTACTTTCACTGATTCGTCACGCTCCTCATTTTAATATAGTTTATGGATGACCTCACTAAACGTGTGTGCACACTGTGTGTAAATAACCATAAATTCATTCTAATAATAATGTTATAAAGGCAAGCATCCCTCAATGTCTTCATACTTGCCTCACAATATCACCACAAGGGACGCATGAAACAGCAACATACGATTGTATTTTTTAAGAAAATTGTAATCCTCTATTTCTTTTTCCAGATTTAAGTTTACAGTTTGACTGTCTACCTAATGGCGCCCCAATTCCTAGTGTTCCTCGTTCCGAAACTGCTCATTCTCCTGAAATACATCATGCTCCCGAAAGGTCACTACCTTCTGCCGAGACTTCTCTTCGTGTCAGGTCCAGGTCTCCACCTCCTGTCAGGCATCGTAATTTACTCATGCTTGGATATGACCTGGGAAAACTTGGGCTTCTTCGGCTTATTCCCCACACCAATCCGCAGCGACAATTTGAAATTCGAAGATACACTTTTCCTGCTGATAAACCAATTGTATTGCTGGGTAGAGGCCGTACTAAATTTAAGCCCGTGCCAACCACAGAACGATTTGTTTTAACAACATCTACTGGTGACGTTCTTGCAATGATGGAATATCATTCAATACTTCTTGGAATATTTAATCGTAATCGAAAACGGGTGGGCATTAATATGGAAAGCGGCGCGGTATTTGAATTAACCCCAGAATTAGTCAATGAAACTCCAGTGGGCTATAATTATAAAATCACAAACAATTATCAAGTGATATGTTTGAACGACGACTAAATCAAAATTCTGCATTCCATTAATTTATTTAAAAAAATTAAACCTAAGATATGATATTTTTAGGCAACTGATAAAAAACAGTGATGAGAAATAACTAGTTTCTTTTAACTAGTTAACGTAAGTAGTTTTATTTTTGGTGGCTGTAGTCGCAACAAAGTTAATTTGATAAATAAGTAACAAACTGGTAAGTGGTTACAATTATTTAACTAACAGTAGCTATAAAAATCTTTACTTTTTCAGTTAGTTTCGAAATTTACTGTCGATTCTAAGGATTTTAAGAGTTTTAAGGTATTTAAAGAAACTTCAAGACAAGTTAAGGATTTTATTGAATCTTCAAGGATTTCAAGGGATTTCAAAGATTTCTAGGGATTTTCACGGTGTTTTTAAAAGAACTCTAATTAATAATGCAAATATAATTTACAGTAGAGGATTTGAAAATTATTTGTATTCATTTTGTCGAACGTTTACGACTTCCAAAGAAAGTATTTTTAGAGAACTTCTAATCTCTTTTACCAAATATAAGAGCGAGATAACGTTTTAGAACGCAAGATTTCTAATAAAATTTCATCGATAATTGCTTAGAATATAGCTAGAGCTGAACTTAGACCAAAACAAAAACGTTTATATAAGTCCCACTAAGTTGTGATAGTGAGAAGCTCTCTACTTTATCCGGATACGCTTACTTGTAAATAAGCGTTTGATTAATCGATAAGCCAACAGATTTGACAGTTTACCATGTCCTAAAAAATATCTTCGATTTTCCTTTCGAATTTCTTCTTGTCACAACGATGGTGGAAGCTCAATTACGGAATGAAATCTTTGGTCCTTTTTTTTCCTTTCAAATTGACCTAATTCCTCGAAAACTTTATCTCTAATCGTAAACGGTATATCATATGGTCTATGAAAGATAGACTAGCATTATATATAACGCTGTACAATATTTAATGTACGATCCCGGATAGCACCAAAGTTTCCCTGAACATTCCTGGAACATTCCAATGTAAGGTTCGGAGAATTCCGAAAAATGTCCCAGGAAGGTTCCCGGAAGTAGGTAAATGTCCGCATATCCAGGAAGATTCCCAAGGAAGGTTCCCGGAATGTTCGTAAAAAATGTCGCATTATAATAATTATTTTATATAATGCGAAAATATTATATAAATTTCATTAATTTAATGAATGAAATTTCTTACAAGCATTCCCGGAACCTTCCTTGGGAATCTTCCTGGATATGCGGACATTTACCTACTTCCGGGAACCTTCCTGGGACATTTTTTGGAATTCTCCGAACCTTACATTGGAATGTTGTAGGAATGTTCAGGGAAACTTTTATGCTATCCGGGGTGTACAATGTTTTCGTACTTAATGTCTAACAATACCTCTCCTAAGACGACGATGTGATCATTCCTCTTGGCGGTGACGAAACGATATTTGTTGGATAGCAGGGGTACCTTAAACCAGATTTCTCGGAACTTATTTTCCGGAATAAGGGTAAGCGCAGCTCCAGTGTCGATTTCAAAATCGATAGCTGGCGCACCCCCCTTATCACATTTGACACGCACTGATAAGGCTTGGACTTCTAATTTTATGGACTTATTATCGCGCACTGAAATTTGCACTGCAGAAATCGAGGCATAATCAGGAATATCATCCTCTATCTCACATTGATTATTAGCTGTAGGAATACGGAATAATTTAGAGATATGTATTTTTTTCACACTTAAAGCAATTCAACGTGAGAGCTGGACAATCTGATGCTCCGTGAGACTTGCGACCACATCTTGTACACACTTGGATCCATGACGATGACTGTTGCTACTTCACATTGCCTATTAGCGATGGGAGTACGGAATAATTTAGAGATATGTCTTTTTCCACACGTAAACAAATCCTACGAGAGAGTTGGACAATCTGATGTTTCGTGAGACTTGCGACCACAATTCGTACACTCTTGGCTTGAATACATTGACTGTTGATCAGATCCATACCCTTTCCTGAACTTACACTTTTCCTGGTCCTGCGGAGAGTTTAGTGATTTCTTTCGGAAATTTTGTTTAGGACTCAAGATTGCCTGTATTTCGGCGTGTTTAATATTTAATACTAGTGTACAAGCTTTTTGGAATGTCAGCTCACTTTCTGAAAGTAGTTTTCGAATCAAAGTTTCATCTTCTACGCCCACTAATAGTTGATCAGTTAAAGCTTGATTATAAAAATTGCCGAATTTTTAACTGGTAGAACATTGTTTAATTGCAATTATTAATTATTTAACCGAATATCCTGGTTTTTAAAATCTACTATGAAATTTATAGCGACCTTTTCAGCAGACTTTACATTCAACCACCAATCAGAACGTCCAAGGCAGCCTTCCTTTGTGTATCCTGATTTTCTAAGTGTGAAGCATGATTGCATTTTTTCTAGGTAGTTTTCAATCCGTTCAACTTCGGAATTGCAAGGCTCGATTGACCCGATAACTCCGGACAACATAGATAATCTTGGATTTGTGAGAAAAAACGATCCAATCCTTGTAACATATTTTGTGGAATTTATAATAGTTTTTCAAATTTTGAAATCGGCCTTTCTAGTAGACACTATACAGGGTGTTTTTTTTAACTTGAGACAACGAAATATCTCAAAAAATACGCATCCTACGGAAAAAATGTCTGGAATAAAAACTTTTTATTTTCGAGGGGGAAAAAAGATTTGTTAAAATTTACCCCACCCCCACCCCCACAGGAGGCAAGGGTGGGGGTAACTTTGTAATTTCAAATGGCAACCCCAATTTTTTATCACAGATTCAGATTATGCTTTACGAAATACGTAAGTTTTATTCGGAAAATTTGTTTCGATTCGCGATAGATGGCGCTGCAATTGCGAAAAATGAAATTGTTGACACTACTTTTAGCTCTACCCAGGAATAACGACGCGGACGTAGTAGTTGTCTATTCCCTTCGGGGTGCTTAAAATGCAGTGAAATATGATACGGATGATAATTATTACGTTTTAATACCTTCCAAACACTGGATAGCCCAGCTAACACACTTACCAGCTGGAGTAGTCACATGCGTGTAACAAGATTCAGAAAACCAGTCACTAGTGACTTCCCTGATGGTCACCCAGTGACAATATATTTCCCACTCAAAGCAGTAACATGTTACAAGCGAAGCAGGTAACATTATCCCGCCAGAGTAATCACATGGTTGTAACAAAGTGATGTTTGAAAAAATAA
>CAKNWU010105117.1:1175-12020 GCA_932072015.1 Andricus quercustozae | reverse complement strand
AAAAAAATTAAAACATTATATGCTACTGCCGAGAATAGAGGTATTATAATGTGTTAGTGTGATATGTTTCTTTACTTTGTTATGTATATCCTTATGACATATTCACGGTTAATCCTCTCGGTTGCCCGGATTACGCCGTCAAAACGAAGCACGGCTTTTGCTAAATTAAAATAAGTTCATGTCACATATAATCCTACGACCAATCCGTTCACTTGCTACTGCTGTCTTCAGATTTTAGAAAGATTGTAATCGCTTGACTGTGAAGATTGATGTAGGTTTTATGTTTACGTTTTGTTTGTCAGTTTTCGTAAATTAATTTGAACTCTTCTTCCTCACAAAAAGTCGAAATCGAATATTACAGTTTAATATAACAGACTCTGCAGTTGTTGTCGACATTTAAACGATTAACCTCGGTGTCATTGTTTGATGGAAAACCCCGATGTCAGAGATGGGTAGCCTAAGGGCTAGGTCATGCATGTAAGCACGTATAGCTCGGTGTGTACGCGTCGTAAGTGGATCTTCGTGAGCGGGAGCAGCCCAAGAACAGACAGGCCTAACGTGTGATGCCTGAGGGCTGTGTGAGCATCAGCGTGCAACAGGCGGTCTGGCAAAATCTCCCGAAGACATTATTGATATGGATAAAAAATCAGTTTTACATATAAAATATTACTGCTAAAATGGGACCACTAAATAATTTATAAACTAGGGACATATCTCCAATACGTATCAGTTATTTGTTAGTCAGTTGAAGCAATGTGTATTGCAATATCAGAATCAGAAATCCAAGTTGAGATCCTCAATCATATTAGTGAAGAGGTTTGCTGATAGTGAAAGCAGGAATATGTTAACATTGTTTGGAACATCTGGTCATTCTAACCCTTTTGAGCATGTCAGGCGATTGGAAGGACTGATGAAGTACATATAATTCAGAGTTACTCTAATGTGAATATTACAGACCCTAATTAAGCATTGGTATGTTGTGACGTGTAGTAACCTCCCCAGGTTAGTTTTCACGGAAAATTTGCGGAAACAACAAGTTGAAGTCTAAAACTTTATGCATCAGTTATTTCGTGTACTTGAAATTGCGGGTACAGAGAGTAAACGCGTATTCAATTGCACTTTGGTCCTAAATCTTTTGGGTTGATTCATTAGCGTCTTCCTGTCAGTGGCACAACGCTCTCGAATGCAAGCGAACTAAGATCACCAACCGTGCATTATCGTAGGCAAACTTTCTGAAAACACACAAGCTGGCAACGAGAAACAAATTATTTCTCCGGGCGTAATGCCAGTGCTGACGTTGCGACCACTGTCAACGAATATCCATGGAACGTAATACGCTGATATCGAATTATATTGTTTGCCATTCCAAAGTATTATGAAGCACCAATTTCCTGGATAATTTTACGAAGAAGAACTTGTTTTTGTAACGACAATAACAAAAGCAACCTTGCTTTGATAGCTCATTTGATTTTCCAAGTGCGTCTGGCAAAGGAAGAAGAGAATATGAATAAGCTAATCATCCGTGTGAAGGTGTTAACAGTATTAGCGAGACCTTTGTCAGGGTAAGATATGGTCTCGACAGGGTTAATCATGGGGCTCGTGCGGCCAGTACATATTTATTCGTCTCGCAAACACGTAAAATTGAAAATCTTCATAATACAGGGCCACCGTGGCGCATACTAAACCCGGTATTAGCATATATCGTTTAAATCTTGATTCGAGTTTATGGAGGACTTGATAGTGGGGGTATGGTAAGAGATGCCCCAGGCCAGTATGAGAAACACTGTCAAGCGGCAGACCACGGACAAGTGCACCTGTAGATGTGTGTGGGCGTATGTACCTTTGCCATAGTCTTTGTGTGCAAACTCATGAACGTCAAAGTCTGTTTCCTTGTGTCCTTTTGCACTCGTGTCTGTTCGTATATGTGCACCGCCGCCGACAACGTCCTATTCCTCCACCTCTTCCCTCCCCCTCAAACACCTTATATACGTAAATGGCTGTGCACTAGTATCTTCTGTACTACATAAATATATTACATAGGGGGTTGTATGCATAGGGTATGCCGAAAAAAAATAGTTTGCGGAAATAGTGTTGTCGATGAATGCGCGCATAACTCTGAATGAAATCCGGGATTAAGAGAAGAATCATGCAGTCGAGTGGTGCAGACCATGTATTCGCTAAATTAATCATTATATCCTCGGAAAAGTTTGTAATGAAGTTTCAGTAATTGCTAATATTGTTACTCATGAACTAGCTGATGCAAGGTGGGTTATAAAAACTGTAGACCATAGCATATTTATTGCTTTGCTTCTTGCTCAAATAAGTGAATTAATCAATTATAATCAATTATTCATTTACTTAAAAAGAGAAAAAAGGTATCTAGGTAACTGATCTGCACCTGGCGTATAATCGTGACACCTCGACATAATAAATATCCAAGCCTTTCATCGGCTGCATTCAGACAATTCACTTATTACTGCATTGATTTATGATCTGCGGTAGCACCACCACAGTACACCAAAACTTCAGCATATCGTTTCATTCATAAATCGCCGGTAATCGACAGTTCGATAAATCACTGACGCGTCTCAACGATTCCGCCCAAGCATGTCGTGGGATGAACGGCTCTACGTATACATGAGGGAAGTTTTGACTGCATTGCCCCCCAAATCATACCCATTCATAAACATAATTTTGGTTTTGCGTCGGTCTCGAGCACGAGAAGTACTTTCTGCTTACGGCTAATCACAGAAAACCATTGATGTGAAATTTGTTGCATCTCATTTTGAACAATGAAGATTTTCAATGTGCCTTCATTTGTTTTCATGTCTCAAAAATGTTGCATTTTTTAGGATTGGCGTTTATGCATAAAAGTCAAATCTAATAGAGTCCTAGACCGTTTTCTTCGTTAGGACTACAATGTACCAAACCAACGAGAGCCTTAACAGATCTCCGTCAAAATGGGTAGACGATTGAAGAAAAAAGAGATGTTTTGTTTTATCTCAGGATTCATGAGTACAGATTCCGGTAGATGAGATGAGTTCGAAGTACAGAAACACGTATCAGCCATGACTATGTACAAATGTCTATGAACGAGGAGGGGGAGAGATGTAACGTAAATAGAAAGACGTGCACGTGAAGTTCGTATGTGGTACGCGGGCATGAAAACGCGCCAGTGGATGTAAATACGGAGAGAGCCAGGGTCGAATGATCAGCCATAAACTGAGTCAGCGGCAGAGGTATTGTCCTGCAGCACCTCTCTCTCTCATCCTGATGCCACTGCCGGTCACCGCAACCTTCGGCACCTCCACGGTTTTCTCGACCTCTCGGCGATATTCCGCTCTTCCGAAGACGAGTGCAGCGAGAATCAAGAAAGAAGGATCGAGAAGCGCGAGACCACGTTGAGACTTGAGGAACTATCGCATCCTGCGATTCGCTTTACCTACTTGCAGGCTGAGCGACGCCAGCTCTCTCTTTCTCGCTCTCTGACTCCGTTTCTCTGTTTGCTCCGGTTTGTCCTGTACGTGTACGCCGAGTATTCGCTCTATACCTCACTCACACAACTGAAAAAACGAAGAATGTATTCCGTATACGTATATTGATAAAATGTTACCAAAAATGCCAAACGCTCCACTTGGTGGCGCTGATAGATTGCCTGTTCATTAGTGACACTGACACAAAGAATTTAGATGTTTGTGTTACATACGAAGCGAATACGAGGTATTTCAGATGAGGAAAACGAATCGGCTAGGTTCGTCGTGGCGCCTGTCAGGCCTGCGACCCACGCTCCTTGCAAGTCAAAACGCGACACACGTACCATCTTCCTCCTCAGTTCTTTCATGGGAGTAATAACATTGAGGTTATAGGTTAACTTCGCCTTTATGTGATGACCGACATGGATGCAGAGGAAACCAAGAATTTGTCGAGGTGTTTTTGGTTTACAAATAGTTTTTTTTTGTTTATAAAACTATGTATCAGCTCCGTGTAGACATTTGGATTAGATTTAGGTTAGGTCCTGAAAAGCGTGTCCCATCTGTAGTTGGGCACTTTTCTTGCGAGCATTTCACGTTTAGGTTCTGGCTCGTTTGTCTATTCGGGTTATATTTGGATCACCTGATCAAGTTCTAGCTAGGTTACTTAAGTAAGTGAACAAAAGTAGGTGCTGCTGCCTAAAGAGATTCTACCGTAAATAAGACCATTTTTACACGAACATTTGTTGGTCCGAAGAGTTGCAAGCCAGCAACGTCTTTGATACCATATCCTTACACACTTAAGTAATGCAAATTTAGAAAAGAGTTAAAGGCATACCACTTCTGGATCCTCATGCATGATTGAATATTCTTGCTTTTGGCTACTCTCAAGATGTCCTACTAGGTCAAGTCCGTATCACTCAAAGAAATATGATTACGAACCTAACATGAAACCATACTTATCTCAAAAGATAGTCTCCTAAATTCAATAATATTTTTTTAAGTAGTTTACCTCCGAATTTTAAATAACCTATGTTCTTTTTTTTGTTTCAGGTAAGCTGTCTTTTTAGTTGAGACTTTCATGCTACACTCCTACTACCACTGCATAAGTAGATACAAATTTTATTAGAAATTATCATTGTTGTTCACTGCATAAAGAGTGAGGATTGAGTGTGAAGAATAATTTCATAACCGGTTAGCTAATCCGGGCCCTCGATTGTAGATACCAATCGTTTTTACCTTAAATTTTGAGTTACGAGTGTGCGCCGGTTTTTAAATTTTCACAGATTCCTACAAACGCCCTGAGTAGTAAATTACGATTAAAAATTAATATAAGAGCATCTGCATTCTTCCATTGAATTATTATAATTTGGAAATTATAATTATTATACTCTGATTAAAAAGTATTAACCTGTAAAGGAAGCAGAGCCTCCACCTGTTCAGAACCGAGATTCCGGCAGGATCTCCCGACAGGAGACCGGTACCAACCCTGGAGGATTAAACCCGGCGACCGCGCGGAAGATAGGTGAAATTCCCGGCCGTTCGCTCGTACATTACCCCACTGCATCCTCTTTCTCTTGTTCTCTATCTCGCCCTCTTCAACCCTATTCGTCCTCTCTCACTTTTCCACCCCTGACTTTCTCTCATTCTCTTTTTCTTGTTTTTTTATTCTCTTTTTTTCCCGCCTTTTTTTTCTCTGGCAACCCCGATGACAATTCCATCGCCTCGCCGGGGTCGACGAGCTTCCGTCGCAACCGGGAGTTGCTACGGGCAACCCTGCCAACGAGGGTGAAACTATTGTCCTGGAAGAGCAGAATGGGAGGAGGCAAAATGGGAGAGAGGAGGGCGATGGTAGTTGGGGGGTGGATGATGAGGGTGGTGAGGGTGGTTAGGGTGGTTATGTTGGAGGTGTGGGACGGGGTTGTTGGAGTCGTGCGCACCCTGTGCTAGGAGCTCTCCACGTCGGGGAAAAATTCAATCCGCCGGTTAAAGGGGATGACGTGCTCTCTTCGTCAAGGTGGTGGTAGTAGTTAAAGGGAGAGCGAATGAGATAGACGCCGGAGAGAGAAAGAGTGATGCGCCCTAGAGGGAGGAAGAGGTTACAAAATTACCAGCCACCCCGGTTCTTTCTCCTTCGGCTACCCTCTTTGCACTTCTTGTTTCCCTCCTCGTGGGAGAGATGAATGGGCCACGCGACTTCAAGACGGTCCCCGATCTTGTTCCTAAAGAAAAAATTACAGTACGAGGGCTTATTCTCAGGGGCAATCGTTCCCGGAATGTACTGTTATAAATTAAAATTGGAGATTTTTCATCACAATTTAGGTAGCTGTCAAAACTTGGAACGTTCAAACTTACAAAAATTACTACGATTCTTAAATGAAATAAAAAACATATTGAATTGAGTAATGAAAATATATTATAATAAAAACAGTTATATTTTAAAAAGTGAGCATAAACGTTTTAAAACGTGGAACGAAGGTCTTTTAGTTCAAATTTCGCGCCAAATCGACGGAGTTTGCGCAATAGTTATTCCTGAGAATTTTTAGGTTACAGTAGGATCTCGATTCTATGAACTTTTCGGGGAGTGTTAAGGTTATCGAGGTCGTTCAAAGGAGAAGTGAAGTTGTGCAACGGACATATACGCAGCAATAAGTAATGGCGGGTGTTTTGAATCTCTGCGCACCATCTGCGCAAATGTCAACAACATTTTGGATGTCTTGTGGTGGGGGCAGCAGTTGAGGGGAAGTATATGGTTTCGAGGGTTCATAGAATCAAGATCCGAATGTATTAGGTATTTTAAGTTGTCACCTCAGCTAGCAAGATGTCTGGATGTTGAGGGCCAAGCAATAATACCAATCCCATGGGATGAAACTTTATTTCATTCATAACTTGGAAAAAAATGATTTTTAACAATACGTGTATTTGGATATTATTTTTATGTTTCAAAAGCTGTTCAATTAAATACCAAACTCGTTAAAAAATGATTGATTTTATTATTTAAGTGAATAGCTTTTAAAAAATAAAAACTATCCGAATACACTACGGTAAAAATCATTTTTTTCCAAGCTATTGTAAGAATAAAATTTCGTAACATGCATTTGGTATTATTGTTTGGCCCTCGATGTGAAAACATTTTGGATATCCTCCACCTAACCTGAAATACCTAATTTGATCTATATAATTTGTGTCTTCAACGCAGCCAAGAGATGCGCCGCCGTTTCCGTCTGCGGTTTAACGTTTCTTCTTCTATTGGTATGATTTTAGAGGTTATGTTACTTCAGACGTGACATCGGTGACATTATTATGGTGCAAAACTTAAATGATAAAATTCTCTTGGTTCGACTTGAATATATCAGTTTCTACCTTTGTATAGTATGTAATGTATACGTTAAGATACCGAGAGTTCTCTTTTTGTTAATAATTTTTTTATTGATAAATATAAGTTATAAGTTCTCGAATTTCTTTAATTCTGCACATTTTCGTACTAATTTTCCAATCATATTTTCAAACATTTTGTAAGAATTTCTGACTACATTTTGAAAGAATATACCTCTACGTGTAATAACATTCAGAGCACGTTTATTTGTAACTACTTGAGGGAGCGTGTGATACAGAATTGATACTTTGATAATGAAGGAAAATATTAGTGAAACGTGGATGGGAACGCAATGAGAAAAAGCGCAGAGGAGTCAGTAACTTCGAAGCGAAGAGATATCAATAATTACTGGGCTTATGCGGGTCCTTTTTTATTTTCACGGATGTCGGTTTCAATTTTATTTTAATCTGGTATCGGCTTACAAATTAAATTATAGCACGTAAATTCGCTGAAACAGTAACGTTATTATTTCTGTGTTCTGTTTTCCATAAAAAAAATCATATTTCGATAATTTAAAAAAAAATTTCAGATTTATCTTCTATATTTGGCGTAGCTCAGATTTTACAAAAAATAATTTATTAATGATTAATTTCGAGCAGCACATGAAATGGCACAGCCACGGACCGTATCTTATCGCCGATAAATATGTATGCGTTTACGTGTTCATACCCCTTGGCCCGCCTGTACTACTGTACCTTCCCCTTCTCTTTCTCTTCTTCCACCTCTTGCGTCTCGTCAAGGTTTCCTGATAAGAGCAATGTTCGTTGCTACAGTATAGTCGCTTAAAATTTCAAACTCGAGTTGTAATGACGCTTTTTCATTTTAATTACAACCTCGAGCTTCACTTTTAAAAAATATATTTTCTATTTAATATTGTTTTTAGTTAATATTTGTATTTTTATTTAGATGGATTATTATTTTACATTCCATTCCTACAGTAGGATTTTTTCCAAAGTCTCATATCGCGTTTCCACTGCTTGAACCTTGTAGTTTATAAAACTCTAATTTTATGATCGCAGTTAAATATTTTTTACGTTTTACTAACTGTATTTAACTTAATATTGAAGTTTGAATTTTTTAAACGATGTTGATTGATGCAGGATTTATGTTGTCAGCATTGAATCAAGAAAATATTGATCTAAATACGGACGATACAATATGTTCTTGATCCGTATTCAGACTAATATTTTCTTGATTCAATGCTAACTTCTTTTCCGTGTATGAAAGCTGATTACGGAAATTTCACAAAAGTAGATATTGAAGATTACTACAGGTCAAGGAACTCGGGAAAGTCAGGAAATTTAAAAATGGTCAGGGAATTTCAGGGAAAACAAAAAAAATCGGACAATTGTCGCTAAACTGAAGTTAAAGTTAATCAAATTCTGTATGACTGTTGTCACTAAAAGGGTTTAAGATGAATTTGTAAATCAAAATTTGTTTGCATTATTATTGAGCTCCTGGGTGTAATTTTGGACAGAAACGAATCGCTTATTGACTTTAAAATTTGAGAACTCCGGTCCACTTCACGACACGTGATTTCAACTTCATTTCATGTTTTCGGGCTTTCAATCTTGTACCATTTTTATTCTCTTAAAAAACGCAACGGAAACCAAATTTACGAAGCTCTCTTGAAATGAAAAATTCAAAAATTATTTTATCTGAAACTGCGAAATAACCCTATTGCATCAGACTTCAAAAGGTTATAATGTGGACTTTAAGAAGCTGGTATTATTCAAATTCATTCTTTTTACTTTTACCCCTTAAATTCCGTTAATCCAGCAAGAAAACGTTATCTGGATTCGCGCCAACTATTTTCATTGCACATCTAGTAAGCTCTTATTGCTGGCGTAGCAAAAGGGTTGCCAATCTAGCGTTTCTCAGCCGTTGAAACTGCTCTGCATAACTGGATTTCAGAAATGAAAATAACCATTTGCAATTTTAATTGCTGTTTCTCTCATTAAATTTTATAAAATCATTATTCAATTTGAGTTAAATCCCAAGTCTCTTTCTAGGTCTTATTCTTGAAACAGATCTTGATCTAATCTTCGTCAAACAACTTGGCAAAACGTGATAAGTACTTAAGATAAAATGCACCTTATTCCTGGGCGAAGGACGTAATTTAATAACGACAGAAAAAACCCTTTAAGGTCAAAGAATGAAAAAAAAGGTTAATGTTTTATAGATTTTCAAAATTCTGGCAAGGACTTATAACTTTTATAAAAATTAATATTTAATTCTACTTGGATATAACTTTTGTTTTACCACAGAAAAAACTAGGAGTAAATTTTGATGCAGGTAATTTTGTATTTTTAACAATGGTATAGGTATTCGTACGGGTAAACAGTAAATATTACCGTGAATTGGGAGTAACTGTCATTGTACGCTGGCACAGACACAAAGCTTTATTTACATTTTCCTTAGTTTTTTTCTATTTGGAAAGCGGTGTGCTCCTTTATTTTTACACCCAAATGCTTTAAACTGACACCTCAACACTGCGTTAACAAGAACTGATATAATGCGAATAGCAGACGTCGCCGCCACTATACAGAAAAAACTGAGTGCAATCTTTACCCGGATTTCAGAGTAAAGATTGCTTGCAACAAAAATTACCCCAGGTGGGTAATCTTCACTCTGACATCTCGGGTATTTTTCTGTGTTTACTCACGTTGTGAGGGTAATTGTCAATTTTACCTCGCAGGCCTGGATAACTTGACATCGTCTGCTTGCAACCTTTGTAAGTACAGCTGTTTTTTTTGCGAACGGCGACAAACACTTTCGGCCGTTAGGGGCACTAGTGATGACCAGTGGCGGCGACGTCTGTGACGTCCTTGATAACACAGTCTTGAGATATTATTTTAAAGCACTATTTTCAAAATGTCAGGTGTGTATGTGGTATTTGGGTATAAAAATAAAGAAGCACATCGCTTTTCAAATAACAGAAAACTAAGGACACTATAGGTAATTCCTTGTGCCTGCTTACAATGACAGTTACTCCCAACTCACCGTAATAATTACTGTTTACACGTGCGAACAGTAATAGCAGACAGTTTATGTCATATTAAGGGTAACATTTATCTTTTACCTATACCAGTAAGTAAAAATACAAAATTACCTGCAACAAAATTTACTTCTCGTAAAGTATTTTATAGTGTGAAAAATTTTTATGGAGCATCACCTGGCATTTTATAAAAAATATTATGCATAAATAATTATCATTATCTACTGTTCTTTAGATGGATTCTTTGTATAATTATTTTTGAGTTTTATTATAAATTAGCAATGCTGCGTGACCAGACAAAAAAGTTGTTTGACAGTTTTTGAAGACCCAAGAACATTGAAAAATGTTTATTTTACTAGATTTTATTTCATTGAAAAGATATTTTCAAATTTGTACTACTTTTGCGATATCTTCTTTAAAAAATTACAGAATGACTTCATCCTGGGTCATTTTATAAATAATTTTGATAGCTTTCAACTTATTCAAGAGAAAAATGTTAACTCCCATATGATTACCATTAAAATAACTTAAGCGATCATCAATGAGCAGGTGGGGTCATACTTGTAATCAACCATGTAGCTTAGATTATTATTGATCACTTCAGTCTCTTTAGGAATCAATGCACTCAAAATTCTGTATAAAGGGAGCCCAGAATGAAGCGTAACAACTTATGAGCATAATTCTAAAAAAAATTCCAACTTTTTTTTACAATTTTAAGTTCTTTCACTGTGATAGGAAATTTTTTTTTAGATTTATGATCATAAGATGTTGCGAGACTGTGGAAAAATTGCTTTAAAATGAGCCTATGAACATTACAAAATGTTCATTATTTTGGATATTACCTAAAATTTACACTATTTTTGCAATATCTACTTAAAAAATAGGCCAAATAGCTTCATCCTGTATCATTGTACACAGAATTTTGAGAGCATTCAACCCATTAAAGAGAAAGTTGTTTAGCTCTGACATGATTAAAATTATTAGAACTTAATCAGTCGTCA
>CAKNWU010105071.1:1495-21832 GCA_932072015.1 Andricus quercustozae | reverse complement strand
TAAAATGATGAATCTTCATAAAAGAAATTAGTTCTGAACAAAGTAGGTCAACTTTTAACGAATTCATTTTAAATGAAAAAAAGTTCAATGCATCCCAACAAAAACGATTTCTTAACAAAATAGTGGATTTTTAAACCGCAATGTCAAATTGTCAAGCCAAAAAGACGATTTTTCTGCAAAAAAGTTGTTTTTTCCACCCGAAAATATGACCTTTCAAGAAAAAAGTTCATTTTTAACCAAATAGTTGAATTTTCAACACAAAAACACGCATTTTCAACAAATCAGTTGACTTTTCAACAATAAAGGATGACTTCTTAACAAAATTGTTGAATGTTCAAGAAAATTATTTAATTTTTAACCAAATAATAAAATTTGTAACCAAAGAAGATGAATTCTCAACCAAGCAGTTGCATTTTTAACTAAAAAAGGATCAAATTCATACCAAAAGAGATGAATTTCCAAACCAAAAAGACGAATTTTCAACAAAAGAGTTGAACCGATAAAGATTTTTAAGTCATCTAAAATGTTAAATTTGCAGGCCAAAGAGATGAATATTCTGCAAAAAAGTTGAATTTTTAACAAAAAAAAATGAATTTTTAAAAGAGTAGTTTAACTTTCAACCGAATAGTTGAATCTTCAAACAAAATATATGAATTCTGAAAAAAATTATAATAGTTGATATTTCAACCAAATAATATTTTCATTTTAAATCTAAAACAGTTTAATTCGTCAAAAACAAAAAAAAATATTTTCAACCTGTTTAATTTTTAACCCAAATAGATAATTTTTCTACGAAAATAGTTGAGTTTTCTACTAAAACGGATGACTTTTCAACAAAATTGTTCAATTTTCATCATAATAAATAAATGTTCAACCAAATAGAGAAATTTGTAACCAAAAAAGATGAATTCTTAACCAAAAATATAATAGTAGAGTTTACAGCAAGAGGAATGAACTTTGAACCTAGTTAGATTTTCTTATTATAGGCTGTATTAATAATTCAGTTCGCATTCAAGTGGAAAAATGAGAAAAAAATTGATAAGAGAGAAATAGGAGAAGGGCTGTGGAACCTCCGATAAATAAATATAATTTTTTATTGATTTTGAATACTTTAAAAGTATGTAATAAAATATGTAAAACGGCGTATCAGAGGGAAGTGTGTTAGTTGTGATTGTGGAAACAAAATTTTAGCAGTCGAAAGTACCATTTAAAAATGTAGCGTACATATATTAGGAACCTGTAATAAAATAAAATTAATTTGGAATTGATTGTTCCATGGCTTATTTTTACATGTAAGCAAACTTTGTATTTGAAAAAAATTTATCATAATTTTGTTACTTTCGTGCATAATAATGTTTTAAATTTCTATTTTTTATACTATGATCTTTTTTATCTGACATTTGATAGCTTTCAACTGATAAAAATACATTATAAACAAATTTAAACGTCTAAGGAAACAAAAACAGAAAAAAAATAGATTTTCCAAATAGTCATTATCACGTTTTTCAAATTGTTTCTTTCTAGCTAACTAAGAAGAGTATTTTGAATAACTCGGGGTTCTGTAATGGAAAGAATACACTCGAACTAAATTGACGGGACTAAGAAATAAAAATGTGTCTACTGATTAAAATATATTGTAAAAGATTCAAACATGAACACTTTTTAATTATTCTGTTTGTCTATTTTTTAATCATTGATCTACTTGAATTTTTTTCTGATATATTTTTGCATAGAAAGTGCTGAAGTGTTTAAAAGATTTTTCAAATCTATGTAAGGGTCATTGTTATAAAAAAAAATATTTTTAATACCAAAATAATTAGAAAACTTGTTCAAGAAAAGGTGCTACTGCTAGAAGGGATTTTCGTTCAATATCCAAGAGATACGCATATAATATCAAAAGTTTTTAATAATAATTGACATCTTCTTAACCGCTACGATCTCTGCTATACTCAAAACTTCCTGAAATAGAATTGGCAATTGTCATTTAAAGAAAAAGTGGAAACGCTTTGAAGCTCCATGAATCGGCATTTATCGCTGTAGAATATTTGGCAGGGTGCCCTTTAATGCTTATTGGCACTAAAAACTCTTTCAGGGAAACAAAAGGACATTTTTCGGTATTTTATCGCAGGAAATCTTGATTCGGATCGGTGTTGCTCTGGGCATAATCGCGGCGAGATTTTACGGTATCTATCACGAATTCCTGGCTTTTCCAAATAGCCCTTAACTATGACAATGGCTATTGTTAGGCACACCCAACACAGCAATCGGGAAACGTATAGTAGCGGCCCATCTCTCCCGCCCGTTGAATTCGAGGCTGACGGGCATGACGTAACTAAAACTGACATCCATTGTATTGGACCACATCCTGTAGGGCGAATGGTAACACAACGTGCCGCCATATGGCGAATCGCGAAATAACGTTTTAGTGGATTATTGAAAGAAATGGGGATTCTCTTTCCCCATATTACGCTTATACATATACCTACATCCCACATCCTATATGCATTATGCACCTCAATCTGGGTCGTGATTATATCCTCAAGTCGTGACCTTGTTTGCGGATCAGATTCTCTGGCCTGCATAATGCGCCATCATGTACTTAGGCTCCAATCCTAGTCGCGGAAAATCCGTAAAAAATGAGTATAACGAGGATTTTAATAACCTGAGCCGACCTTAATATCCAATCTGTCGGAAAATATTCTTCGATAAACCGATTCGACGCTTCCTGGCTCTCGGCTTAGGCCATGGGGAAATAGGAAAAAATCCCGATTTTTTCCTGGCAATTTGTAGCACATAGAATATAGATGTTGGCAGGAGAAACAGGGTAAAAATTTGCATACAAAAGAAATGGAAAAATTGGATTTAATTTAGTTATTACAGTTGTAAATTTGATGTGGCGAAAGGTTCGATTACGAATTCATTCCGAACCAATCCGGAACAAGGCTGGAAACCTTTTCCATCCGTACACGAAATCCAGATTTAATCTGAACCCACATTTTAATGGGTTTCAATCCATGCCTGTAATCCATTAAATTCAAATAAACTTGCTTCGGATTGGTTCGGATGGGATCGGATACAGATTTTGGAAATATTCGGACTAATTCGAGAGGGCTCTGCGATAATTTTATAAACAAAATAAAAGTACAGTTATTGAAAGATGCGCAAATATAACAAACGAAAAATATAAAATATTTAGATTAGAGCGAACAATTGTCTGTAAATGAATAAAGTGAAAACACTTATTATATTTAGATCCCTGATGGAAATATACTTTTACAATAAAACACAATAAATTAGTACATTAAAGTACAATAATTTGAAAATTGTAATTTTTTGTCAAATTTTGCAGTAAGTTCGTAGAAAGTTATATTGTTTATTCTATTTTTGCCTTTATATAGGTTGCCACACATTTTAACGAGTTTCTAAAGATTCTTTTTATCATTTGATCAAGAAGTGTTAAAAATAATAGAAAAATACAAAAAATAATCAACTAAAATTACAATTTTTTGATATAATTAGAACACTTTTACAAAATATTACCAGTAAATTAAAATTTGTTACAAAAAATTACAATATTCACAGTTGCGTAAAATAGGGCTAAACGGGGTACAACAAATCCTGAATTTTGAGAATTATATTGAATTTTTTGTTTGAAAAACAGGTGGAGACCTTGCAGGGTAAAGTGGGGGCCACGAAATCTCTGCATTTCATGACTTTCTATTGCTTTCTTTGAATGAAAACCAGGTTTCCCGCTTTACCCTACATGTTCTGCTTTGCCCCGTGTTGCGGCATTGTACTTTATAGTAGTTTATTGTATTTTATTGCAAGTCAAAGGTAAATTTATATCAAAAACTACAAAACCAATAAATTTCTATTTATAGGTAGGTAAGGCAATGAATTTTGACAATTTCACACTAGTGGAATATTTTACTTTGTGTAAGAAAATAAAATAAAATGCTATTAGCCACCCATTTTCTCTAGAAGTGTGGAATATTTTGCATTTTTTTACCTCTTATACTAAAATGTAACTCGAAATTTACTATTTTGTGTTTATTTGTACTTTGTTATGGAATACTGTACCTTTATTTTGAGAAAGAAACTACAAATTTTAAGAAAAAAATACAGATGTAGTGTTTTCTAGGTAGTTTCTTTTTGAAATGCTGTCCTTATACTATTGGATTCACTTTTAAAATCAGCCCACAAAGATTTTATCAGCTTACAAACATTTTAATAGTATATTGTGCTACAAGTGCGGAAAGTTGGCATTTCCATACGAGTATGAAGTTTGCTTTGCGAGCCAGAGGCGAATCAATGGGAAGTTGTAAGCAAGTCCTAGAAATTTTAGGAAATTTTGTTATAGATGAAATTTCCGGTAATTTATCAATTTTCCATAAATTTAGGAAAAAATTTTGAATTTCTTCCAAACAGTTATAGATACCTTAAATTTGTTTTTATTGTTTCTCAAATCGAAAATTCCCTGCGTTTTTTAATAAAAAATATCGTGTGCAACAGGTGCTGAAAGTAGGCAGTTGTAACTCTTGTGAAGTTTACAGTACTTGCCGTCGGCTCATCTTGAGGTTGTTTTCGGCTCGTATACGGCTCGCCTGCAACTCACGATCGATTCGCCTTTCGCTCGTACAGCAAACATCACACTCGTGTGGAACTACATACTTTCCGCACTTGTAATCACTTCCCGCACGCTATACATGCCTCGAAAAGCGAACATTCCGTGCATGCGTTACAAAAAATATATTACTTCTATAATCATTTATTATTGACTGAACAGGTGTAAAATTTGTAAGTTTGACAGATCATGCTGTTTTACACGTCCTATTTTTAATATTTTTGTCATCAAATAAAACGAATTTTAAATCAACATTAGAATCTTTCTTTTAAATCAAAAATATGCCATAAAAAGATAAATATAACATGGTCTTAAAATTTGAAATTTTGCAATAAATAATGTTTAATTCTTCTCCAATTTCAAACAGTTTCATTTGAAACACATTTCGACATCAAGTTATTGGATTTTTATATTAAGATAAGTATAATTCTGAATTTAACAATGCTCAATAGAATGAAATTTGAAACTGTACAATTCGAGACAGTTTTTGAAATTTCCCAAATTCACGCGATTCTAATTGGTTTATTTTAAATATGTCTTAAATTGCCAACAAAAAATTATTGATAGAATTTTTTAAATCATTAGACATATATTGAAAATTAATTATTTTATACGACTTAAATCAAAAGTTTACCTTTAGATCTCAATCCCGCCCTCAATGCTTCAATCCCCTCGTTTGCTTACGAGCTAATTTTTTTTTTATTCTCAACTTTTCAGTGGAGAATTCTGACTTTATTGGAGAATTTAAAAAGTACATACTGAGAGCTTTCTGAACGAAAATAATTAAAATGTTCTGCCATGTAAAGGAATTTGGAATATTTCAAAAGCATTCCAATCTCAATGTAACTTAATTAGCTTTGTTTAAACCTGGTTTGATTCCGATGCATTGATTGTTTTGGGAATTGGGAAAGGGAACTACCGAAGATCCAATTATGTTAAATTATACAAATTGAGGATAAAGCTTTGTTCGCTAAAATTGTTCAAATTAAAATATTTAAATTTGACCAATTTGCATGTTTTTTTAGTTGGACTAGCTGAAATAATCTTTTTCTGTTTTGAAGTTTCAGGACTAAATAGTACAATTTCTAATTGCAATTACGGCTATTTTGATATTGAAATTAATGCTTTAAGTCGATATTTTTTCAAATAGCTTCCCATTCAAATTATAATTATTACCTTTGAAAAACGTGATCCTAAAATTCTTGAAGTTTAAAATTGTACACCTCGGGAAATAATTCACCATTATACGTGTTTCTTTTAAAATCAGAATGTTCGTAACCTTTCCTGAATAATGAAATATTACCCTCGCCAATTTTCCGTTCTCAAAAGAAACCAAAACAAAATTAATTTTTTTTAAGTCTAAGAAGAACAGATTTCAAAGTGAATAAGTTTCAGAGCTTCATACAAGTACTTTTAACTCGAAAGTTGCTTCTCCTTCAGTCGTGAATAACTGCACTCAACAGCGCACCTTGAACAAAGAACTCGCAAGAGTGGCTTTTAAAAATAATCTGAAACTGTATCAAAACACGAACCGAGAAGAAAGAGACACTTTTCTGAATTAATCCTTTCCTTATTTGAATAAGCTTTTCTGCAAAATGGAGGAAACTGTAATAGAAACGAATTAAAAAAATCAAACCATTCACGTTTATTTGAACTCATAACAAACTGAGAATAATGAATATTAGATCTTTATTTTTTTAGGATGCTGCCACTAAGATAATATTTTTATATTTATAGAAAAAATTTGGTAAAGCAATATCATACATTTAAAAATTTTAAATCAGCAACTTTATCTCAAACTTTTAAATTTTTTAGTTAAAATTTGTTTATACGTAAGAAAGGGGTTTTATTTTCATGATATTGACTCAGTCATTTAGAATTTTGAAAATCTGACTTCAAATTCGTTATCAGTGACCTCAAAAATCCCAGAGTTAGTAATTTTATATTATTGCACTTAGTTTCATGATATTAATTTTTTTACATATGGCCCGCCATGTTGGATGAGCCATTTTGAATTTGCAAATCTCACTTCAGAGTATAAATTTTGTGCTTCTGTTTTGAAGGCTGAGCGTGAGACCGTAAATATATCTAAATCAGAATTATTTTTGGTTGATTCTGAACCAATCTATTTAGATTATTACATTTTCCAAATAGGAAGATAAACATTTAAAAAATGTATACATTTCTAAAATTGCTTATATTTAAAACATTCTTTATACGAAAATTTAAATGAAAAGATTTCTTTTAAGGAATTCATTTAAAAATTATTTGGCCTCAATTAAAAGAACTCTTAAAATATTCATAAACAAACCCCGCAGATTGGAACGAATCATAAGTTTAGTGTCTCCATTTAAAAAACTTTTCTCGCTGTATAGAGTACAAAGTCATTCATGATGGTGTACATTCGAAAAATCAGTGAATTTCTTATAAAGTTATTGTTTGTTGTTGGGATATAAAATACTTTTCTTTGTCTAGAATTAAATGTGATTGTTCGGAATCAGTGATGAATCTTTTCTAAGAGATATTGACAATCTACCAAGTTTCTCATAGCCTTAAACACAAATACTAGTAACATGTAATTGAAATGTTCTTCCAGTGTGAAGAGATTAAACTTTTAACATAACTATAAATAATCGCTGCCTATTGGTGAGTAGTACCCCTCTTTTTTGAAAAACATAAGCTGCAGAAACCTTTTTTGTATTTTTTCGAGTGCATTCAGGTGATACCTTTGATGCGGTTCTTAAATGATCGAACCGCATTCCAATTTGATCTAACTAGAGAGATAAACAATGTAACCATGGTGTTGTTATCTTATTTTAGATTCTTAGATTTACATTTTCTAATAATTGGTTAGAATTGAAAAAGTTAAAGATGATTTATGCCAGGAAAGAGGCAAAGAAAAAAAGCGTTCTTGGGAGTTTGCTTCGATATATACGACTACATACCAATAGTCTAGTTTCTTGAAGTGTAAAACGTGCGTGGAGTGCACTCAACTAGAAAATGATATTTCTGATCTAGCATGCTTCCGACATATCGCATCAGGGGTTGCGATGGATCTCTGAAGTGGCGAGAAAGAGGGCTATAGAAGAGGTCGGGTTATGTCCGGATTTTATCAGGCTCGTTTGATAAAATTGGTTTCACAGTTTGTTCAACAATACCCATCTCTGACTATGTAAACATTCACGATGGTTAGCTTCAACTACAGTATTTACCTTTCCAACTATCTTGCTCTTTTGTCTTGTTAGAGAACTCTCATTTTCTCCAAACTCACATCTCTAAAGTATCTGGCAAATACCAATTAGAGTTGTTGTTAATACCGTAACAACTTTTCGCTTAATCAAATTATTCCGAAAATCCGATTATGGGAAACGAGAATAGATTTTGTAATTTGCTTGATATTCGAAATAGAAAGTGTAAACCGGTATTTATAAATATGAGTTTTCGACACGAAGGAATGCTGCCACAAGAAGCTTTAATTTATATTTGGCAGCTGGCTACTTTTTCGAAAGTAGTCTAATACATCGCATATATCATTGGATCCGATATCTTATAAATATTTTAAAATTCATCTGAAAATACCTTTGGAATCGCATTGGGCACGTTTAAAAGCGTTCATTTTTCAGACTGTCAGTTTGAAATTATTCAGAATTACAGACTTCACACTCCTTCCGCTAATCCCTTCTTTTCCCTATTTTAAATAAATATCCACTTTTTCTCGTTTTTTAAATTAAATGCGAACTGAATTAATAGATTCCAATAAGAAAATCAAATTATTTTTTGTTGAAAATTTAATTATTTTGTCGAAAATTGAACTATTTTCTTAAAAAATGATATTTTTCTATCGAAAATTCAAGTGTTTTGCTGAACAATCGTCTTTTTAGATAGAAAATTTGTCCGTTTGGATTCAAAATTCATCCTTTTTGGTTGAAAATTTAACTGTTTGAACATTCGTCTTTTTTTACTGAAAATTCATCTTTTGCTAGAAAATTCATCTTTTTTTTATTTAAAATCAATTCTTTTTAATTTAAAAGTCTACTATCAAATTTTTAATTTAGAATTGACCTCTTTTGGTTTAAAATCCAATTATTTTGTTAAATATTCAACTATTTTCTTCAAGAGTCTTTTTTTTGCTTGAAACTTTAACTATATAGTGTTGTTGAATATTACATTTTTTTATGATAATTCATATTTTTGAGTTGAAAATTTAGTTGATCCTTTTCTTGCTTGACCGACTAAAAAATGCTTTTTAGTTGCAATTTTGTCTTCTTGGTGTCAAAATGCATCAACTATTAGATTTTTTATTAAGAAATAATCTTTATTGGTTGAAAATTAAACTACCTAGTTGAAGTTTGACCTACTTTGTTTAAAATTCTTTTTTTTTTTAATTTCGTCTTTGGTTGAAAATTCATCGTTTTTGGTAGGAATTTTACCTCTTTTGCTTAAAAATATAACTTTATGCTTAAAAAGTAATTTATTTTGGTTGAATACAACCATTTTTTATTTAAAAGTGAAATATTTTTTTCGTAGAAATATCAACTATTCTATTTTTGGTTAAAAATTTTTGTTAAAAATTTTTGTTTTTAGTTTAAAATTTAATTATTTGTTTGAACATTCATGTGTTTGTTGACAATTCGTCTTCTTTGGTAAACAAATTAGTCTTCTTCCTGGAAAATTCATCTGTTTGAGTTGGAAATTTCGTCTTTTGGCTTGAAACATCGATCATTTGGTTAGAATTTTTTTCCTTTCTTGACTGAAAAATCTTTCTGGGTGGAAAATTAAACTCTTTTGTTAAAGATTCGTCTTTTTGGTTTGAAAATTCATCTTTTTTATTGAAAATTCAACGATTTGATTGAAAATGCAATACATTTCAACTTGAAACCTTAGGAGTATGGTAACTAAATTAATTTTATTCACAATAATTTATTCCCCTATCATTCCTCTATATTAATGAAAAATCACAATGTTTCTAGTAAAATATGGGAATCAAAAAATGTTATGAAATATTTTCCAATGCCTTATAGGGTTTTTATATCAGCTGCAAACGTTTTAAACATTTTATTAATCAGCTGATATATAATCTGATAAATGAATAAATCTTGAATTATTTATCATAAACATTCAACAATACGAAATTCATTTATAAATGTTTTTAATTTCAGTTTTGAATTTTTTGCACTTTGGGAAGTGTAAATGTAATAAGTCATATGCGAAGTGTATTTACTATTTACAGTTCACATAACACACATCCGAACATCATATTATACGCAACCTCAAATTGAGACGAGTCAACTGTCCTGTGTACACAGAACTGGAGAAGATGACCAAATATACCGGGTCGCCATACTGTTCAGAGTTTCCGATTTTAATATAATTTTGTTAATACCTTACAAATTTTTTATTAAAATATACGTGAAAATACTATTATACAGATCATTGTAAAGTTTTAACATTTTTTTCAGGAAAAATAATTTTTCAGTAATTTCAACCAATAATACTACAAATTTAATTTTGAGAAACGAAGAATTGAAAATTGAAGAATTTTATACTAAAGTGCCTTTTTTATAATATTAACATTGAAATTCCCCCCCATACCGCGAATCTTAATAAAAGTCTGGGTTTAATAAGCCCAAGTTAAAAGCAAAATGTCGATTTTATAAAAATATATTGCAAAAAAACGTTAAAAATTGAAGAAGATTTCACTGAATTTTAGAACTTATTGTTCACACGCGAAGTACAATTCACAGTAAACTTGAGCAATTTGTAACAATAGGAAATTTGGAAAAATGAACAATATTCTAAATCTTAATCATAAAAATATGAATAATTCCGAATCAAATGTTCAAAATTTCGAATTATGTTCAACTAAATTTTTTAAATTAGTCAAGACCAATTTGAAATTGCTCGAACTTTGTTTTATATAAAAAATGTATAAAACAAATGAATGTTATATATAATACTTCAGGCTATATATAAACTATATATAATATTTCCGCCTGGGATGTAACGACACGCAAATGAAACAATTCGCTTATGTAAAGAATTCCAATTACAGGCGTTTGATATTAAAATATTGCATCTTTAAACAAGTTTGCTATTGAAAGTAAAAATGAGGAATTTTATTCAAAAAGGAATGAAATTTTTGTTTTAAAATATGCAGTCACTATTGCGTAATATCTGTTTAATGTTTAATTGAACTATTTTATATCAGTTGTAAATTCCTGCATAGGGTTCTTTGCAGGTTGTAAATTGATGGAAAATATGAGGTATTTTACGAATTTGCATCGACTGAACCGCGAGAATGTCAATTTTCAGGAAACACCCTGCATATAACGCATACATAATACACTGAGAGTCATGCGCACAGTAATAATTCGCGGCTCGCGCGTTCTTGGTGTTGCGGTATATCTACGCTAAAATCCATGGAGGTTTCATGGCGTCATAGTAATCTCCCCACTGGAGATGAAGACGACCAGAGGTAGGACCGACCGCCATTATGGGTTAATTTTATGCTTGCACATCTGCATTCTGCTAGACAGAATTATTAAACACACACTCCTTCGCTAAAATTTCATTATTTTTATCCAACCACCTCAAAGCCTAATCAATACCCTCAACATTTCACTAAAACATAAAGGCAAAAACGTATCACTCATCTATACCAAAACAAAATTCCTTTTAATATTTACAGGGTAGCAGGAAAATGGCTGGAAAGGTTTACGTGGACTGGGAGTGTTGTTTTATTGCCAATAAAACACCTTAAAGTTTATAAAAATAATTATTACTCTTAATTTTTCCTGATGCATTTAATAAAACATCTTTAATGGTAAACAATATCTGTAAAAATATTTATCGAGTTAGAAAAGCGAATATATTAAATGCTTGTTACCGACTGCAAATACAACTATTTTTGGTTGAAAGGTAGTTTTTTTTTGGTTAAGAATTAAACTACTTTGTTAAAAATTTAACTATTAATAGATTGTCTGTTTGTTTAGAAAATGAGTCTTTTATTCGTCTCTTTTGATTGAAAATTCAACTATTTGGTTAAGAAATAATTTTTTTTCTTAATTTAACTATTTGGATGAAAATTCATCTTTAGTGGTTAAAAATAATCTTTTTTGTTGAAAATTAAACTTATCAGGATGAAAATTCAACTGTCTTATAAAGATATGTTTCTTTTGTTTGAAAACTCAACTATTTGGTTGAAAATGCATCTGTTTGCGGTTAAATTTATATCTTTCTTGTTTTAAAATTCGACCATTTGGTCAAAAATTCATCTTTTTTGGTTGAAAATGAACTTTTTTGTTAAAAATGTGTATTCTAAAAAATTCTACTATTTTGTTAAAATTATGATGAAAATTCGCCTCTTTTGATTGAAAGTTCAACTATTTGGTTGTAAATGCAACTATTTGGTTGAAAATTCATCTTAATTGATTTAAAATTATATTTTTTGCTGCAAAATTTACATTTTCAGGTCGATAATTCAACTACCTTCTAAAATATTCGTCTTTTTGGGTAGAGAAATCAACTATTTGGTTAAAAATTTATCTATTTTGTTGAAAATCTCTATCTTCTGAATGGAAGTTCAAGTGCTTGGTTGTAAATGCAACTGTTTGGTTGAAAATTAATTATTTGTTGAAGATTGAACTATTTCTTTGATAAATCACCTTTATTGGCTGAAAATAATCTTTTTTGTTCAAAATTTACCTTTTCAATATGATAATTCTGCTGTCATTTAAAAAATGTGTCTTTTCGGATTGAAAATTCAACTATTTGATTGAAAAATCAACTGTTTCTGGTTGAAGTTTTTTTGTTTGTTTTGAAATTCAACTATTAGGTTGAAAATTCATCTTTCTTGATTAAAAATTAACTTTCTTGTTGAAAAGTCAACTGTATTCTAGAAAAATCGTATTTTTGACTCGAAAATTCAACTATTTGCTTAAAAATTAAACTATTTTGTTGAAACTTTTTTTTTAAACATCCAACTATTTGTCTTGTTGAAAGTTTACCTTTTCAGGTTTATAATTCGACTGTCTTCTAAAAAATTCGTCTTTTTGGCTTGAAAATTCAACTATTCGGTTGAAAATTCAATTATTTTATGAACAATTGAACTATTTTATTTAAACCATAAAATTTTTTAACTTAAAAACTCTTTTTTTTTGTTCTTACAAATTCTTCTTTGAGTTGCAAATTCAATATATTTATTCGTATGACCGATAAAAAATGTTATAAAATGGATAATTTTTCCGACGATAGACGTGACGACATTTAGTTTGTATAACTAAAGTTTGTAAAATTGAGACTTCGTGATTTTGAATGATTCATTGCGCTCGATTAAAAAAGACTTGAGTTTGAATATAAAAATTTATAATATGGATAGCAAATGTCAAAATTCAAATTTTATCCAACCAGCTGAAAGTCTAATCGATACCATCAACATTTCATTAAAAGATAAATGCAAAAATGTATCACTTATCTATACCGAAAAAATTTCATTTAAATATTTATAGTATACTTTCTCTATACCTTCGTTAGATAAAAAAAAGGGAATTCTTTAAAAGAATGTAATGAATTTAAGATCAAGGGAGCATTTTATTTTCAGCTTCACTTATCAGCATTCATCTGAAAATACTACGATCCCTATATAGGCAGGAACTTTTTAGCAATGGTTCTTTTCACTAAATAAAATATAAATATATCATACATTTGTTTCTGAATTCTATTTCTTGTATTTAATTAAACGCTTACCTCCATAATGTAATTAAAGATGCTTAATTAAGCTCGAAATTATAGCCTGTCTTATGACCCCGATCAAGTTCATACCTTTGAATATCATGTAATTAAAATAAGGACCTCGCTTTTTATATGCAGCGCAGGATTTACTTTACGCGATTTACTTCAAGACTCTAGTCTCCAGTCTCTGGATCCTCGGATACGCCAATTTTCTTGTTCATTTCCTTGTTTGCTCGACTCCTTTTAAGAAGGACTCAGACATGGTTGCAGAAGCGAGGAATCGGATCAAAGAGTCTCCGGGAAAAAGACAAAAAATGCTTCAAAAGTAAAGGACAGTTTTTATCTGTTTATTGCCGATTTAATTTAAAGCTGCTTTCAACTTTTTATTATGATCTGATTACAAAATATTAACGTATCGATTATAAACAGAAATTGTGTCTTTCGGAGAAAAGGATTTCATAAAAGATTTAAATTATTAATAAAGCTTTTTTCAAAAAGTGGCAGAATTCATTCTTTTTTATATAATTCAGAATTGTTGTTCGACATTGTTCAATTATGAACTTTTTCGTATTTGAACTATCTAATCACCATAACGCTTTTTGAACTATATAATAACTATAACGCTTACAATATTTGCAATTTTATTTAACATCACCAAATTTGTTTACGATTTTAACCTTTGTGCGCACACTCGGGTATCCGGGTGCCCACCACAGGTTGAACTATTTGCTTGCAAATGCAACTATTTAGTTGGAAACTCATCTTTATTAATTATATTTTTTGTTGAAAATTCACCGTATCAGGTCGATGATTCAACTGTCTTCTAAAAAATGTGTTTGATTTCATACCTTTTTTGTTTCAAAATCCGATCATTTGATTAAAAATGAACTTTTTTGTTAAAAATTCAACTATCTTCGAAAAATTCGTATTAATTGGCTAGAAAATTCGACTATTTGGTTTAAAATTCACCTATTTTGTTGAAAATACGTCTTTTTTATTGATTTGATTTTGAAAATTAAATCTACGAATGATCCCTTTTAATAAGAAAAATCATACAAAACTTTATGCGAATTCATAAATATTTGTGCTTTTTAATACTCTTGCACGTTTAAATTAAAATAGTCAAATTATATAATAAATTATTAACAATAATATACGAGTTATATGTTAGTTGTTTTTGTCGGAAATTAGTATTAGAAAAAAATCATGGTTAAGATTCTCAATTTTTAACCATTTTAGGTTTCGTTAGCGTTTTACATTGGAAATGGATATTTTTAATAAAAAATTATATTTCAAAGATTACCAAAATCCTTATAGTTTGAACAAGATAAAAAAATGTTGAACAGTTTCAGGTTATTTTAACGTTTTTCACAGGAACTCGATTATTTTAAACGAAAATCGTTACATTTCGAAGAAGATTTACAATTCTGAATAATTTTCTGTTCGGTTAGTGATTTTCTTAGAAGATTATTGGTATTTTTAATAAAAAGTAATAATTACATTTAAAAGAATATTTACAATTTTTCAACAACTTTAGTGTATGTTAGTTTGTTGCTCCTGAAAGTTGTATTTTTAAACAAAAAATCATTAGATTTAACGAACTGTCTACCTTTACGGAATACTTGATTGGTTAGTCTTACGGAAAATTCCATAATCTAGTCATTGCCTAAACAATTACATGATATAGCATTTATATTCATATTACATATATAACAAACTTATTAGAGAAAAAATTGTTCAATACATGGATTTTATGTGATTTTTTCGCAGAATCAAATGGCGCTATTAGTTTTTCCACACCTCGCATATTTAATCAAATTGTTTAAAAAAATTGTTTAAACAATTGAAAAATCAAAGTTTTTTCACCACTTTCTTGAAGATTATTTTGGGATAAAAAGAAAAATACTCACTTAAGGGTTTTTTGACAAAAGTTTAATCTTATAAATCGTTGTGAGTTAGGTGACTTATTGTTTTTTATTTTCGAAAAAGTGAAGCATGAAAATAATTAATAAATAAATGTAAAATAATAATAAAATAGAGAACTGAAAATCAGATTATAAAGTTTTCAGTGCTGATAGGTGTCTGCATGTTCGAAGTGTAGAAACTTGGTGTCTACAGGAGTATTCTGTGGTTATCCTTGGATCGACTATCTATCTGGTGTATCTAGCAATTCAGTGTTCCGTTGATCGTCTCAAGCTTACATGAAACGGCTCCGCCCTAGCAAATGCTGCAGGGGTCGTCGTCCAGCTACTAGGATGTTACCTACCGACTACTGCCGCTGCTGAACCCGTATATATATTTTTTTTTGCGAATGCGAATGCGAAACAACCAGAACGCCTTCAAGAATTGCTTCTGGCAACTCCACCCATCCAGCAATGGGTTGAAGTACCGTATGAACCTAATTCAAACATACAAAAATCAAACCTATCAATTCTTCAGCATCTTTACTTTAATCGAAAAAAAAATACAAAAACTCAAGTTTACTTATAATAATAATAATAAAATTATCAAAATATCAAATTATTATTATCAATTATCAATTATATATCAAAGTATCTAATGTCTATTAATTAGGTAGATGTTAGTGTAATTACTGTGTAAATGAAGCAACTGTTCAAATAGTCATACAGATTAGGGATTGATTAAGGAAAATGATTTTGGATTAAAAAATAAATATTTTATTTTAGAGGTCAAATTGAATAATATTAAATTTAAACCTTTGAAATGGATGAATTATGCTACATATTAGGCATTCCAAATTAGGGAATCTGAACTTTTATAATTTTCTAGAACAAGCGAGAGAACAAGTCTTAAAAAATGGAAAATCTTGAATGAAATCTTCAAATTCACCAATTTCAAATTGAAATTATTCTAAAATTTTGAACATTCCAGAAAAAGTTGTCAAGAATGAAGAATTCTTAATGATCCTAAATTAACCAATTTTATATTGTAAAAATCTACCCGCTGCGCGGGCACATTCTCATCGCGCACCGTGCGCGCGGCTCGCAAGTTCGAGCGTGTCTAGGGCGCAAAATTGAAGTTTAATTTTTGTAGTAAAAAGTTTTTTATTTAAAATAATTATTACACTAGACCAATAGTAATAATTTTTGGCAAAAAACGAGTATAAAGTGCATCTGTTAAAATCAAAATTTCGAAAAAACAAAAATACTCAATTTATTTTTTTTGGATTCTGAACCGAATTGAGGGGATCGTTGCACTCCATAAAAATTAGTCAAACTCGGCGACTTGCCCTTACAAAAAAAAGGTTTCGTAGCTTGTTAAGACTTTAATAAGTTGTTCAATCTTCCCCCGCCCATACCTTCCCTCCCCTACTCCCCCTGAAATTCCCTCCCTTCCCCAACTTCTTCATCTATTTCCGCCTTTCCTCACTTTTCCGCATTTTCCCTTACTTCACATAGTTCCACTCCCCTCCTTTACTTACCCTACCCTCATTTTCTCTATTTCCCCTCCCTTTTATTTAGGAGTTATGGTTTCTGCTCGGAGCTACGAAAAGCTAAAAAGTGATTTTGAACCACCCTACATGTACATACACAATAACTCTTTGATGAATTGCCTTAAAAACTGTCTTTAAAGTAAGAGAAGAGGGTGAAAAATCGCAGCACTTAATTTCGATATGCTTGTAATAATCGAAGTGAAAAAAGGACTCCCATTCGTAATAAAAGCTCCATTCGGATCATGCCATTGCGAGATATCTTCTACTGAAGTGTCTGCTAAAGTACTAACCTGTTCTGGTATTTCAAGAGGCGATATCTCGCTGTAATTGGATGTTGAGAACGACACTCTCGTTTAGGTCGCTGGTACCATCTCGAATTTCTTCTTGCAAAAAGCGTCTTTCATGATTTTTACCATTTCAAATACATCTCTCAAAGATAATCCAATAAAGAGATTATTCCTTTATATCTATATTTGAAACATTAAAATGGTCTATCTGAAGCTAGATTCTCCTTCTTTTTGGGAAGGGATTTCAAACGAAAGCTTATCTGAATTAATTCTGCTGAGAAATAATTAAATATTCAGTCGAAAATTAGATATTCTTATTCTTCTTCGAAACGGAAACTAGGATATAATTATTTACCAGCAATATAGTGATCAATAACTTACAATTACAATATGGAGGAAATACTATTTATTTTACTATAATATAAGTTTGATCTCGGTTTCAATTTTTGTTTTCATTTTGCACACGTAAAATTATTTAATTTTCAGTTCTGCAATTTGAAATAATTTACTTTCTTGGTCCTTAATTAACAAACAAATTTATACCGCTCAAGTTAAACAGCTCGAATTTCAAATTTTTAATGTTTTTAATATTGGTTAAAAAATAAAGGGAAATCGTGCAAATTAATTTTTAAAATGTTCATTCTTGAAGACTTCCAATTCAGCATTAAAAAATTTCATACACATGCAGTAAAAACTCGAGTGAATGCAAAATTTAAATTAAAATACTCTTGAAAGTTTGTCGCTTGAAATTTAAAATGTTTAATTTACGAAACCTAGCAATACAAAATTGCTGAGGTATGATTGGTTAAATTTGATTTGATGATAGAAAAAGTTGCTAAAATCTGATAAAAATGCTTTAAGACTCTGTAAGACAAGAGGTATGAAAATCTAATTAGATTTCGGCTTGGAGGAGTATCCAATTTCGGCGGGTCTTTTTACACGAAATGAGTTGTAAAATTACAAACATTTTCACGACAATCGTTTCACCCGCCTTTGTAGGAAAATCTCATTTAGCCAGTCCATTGTGCACGCGAAGATTTTGAGATCCTGCACTGAGATGAAACTCCCTGTACATTCAAATTCGTGAATCAGTACCATCGAGGTAGCGCCCTAGTTCTTGCTAATTGCGAGCACTTTTCTCGCTTATTGAATTTTCCCCACGTCATGAGACTTGAGTCGAATGTGTACTCACTACGCCTCGTACTCTCGACGCCTCTTGCTCTCCTTAGCATCGTATAATATGCGCACGGTATTCAAGATTATCTGCTAGTTAACGATTCTACCTCCATTTAGAACATTTAAGTACGTCAAATATTCAGAAGATCATGTAGGTCACATCCGAGATTCAAAATCTAGATCTCAGCTTTATATAATATTTAAATTCAAATAAAGTACCCAATTTAGCGAACTATTCGGGTAACAAATAAAATAAGCTATCTAAAGAAATTGAGAAATCAGTACAGAAAAAAGTCCAAATTCGGCTGATTTCCAGTGAAATCTAACTGATTGAAACAACCAGAAATGTGTTACTAACAATCAGTGAGATTTCACTGGTTCACTCAGTGGAATTCTGTTAGGTATAACACTTAGCATTCATAACTTTTGCACTTTCCTCTGCTTTATTTTTCAAAAACAATAAATTTACAAAAATAAATGAGGGCCTAAATGAGAAGGCCCGTTGCATCATTCCGTCAACGCGTCGCGTCGCTCAAAGTCAAACCCTCGTAGCCAGGGACCTCCCCACTTTTAAGCGAAAGACATTATATCCCCTCATTATTGCAGCCAGTTCTTATAAAGTTCTTTTTAATTCACGCGAAATGCAAAGACGCGGCCGGCGACACGCTTGTACGAGACGACTGAAGGTTCATGTCTTGGCCCCGTGCAGCATTATGTCACTGGTATCGTACCAGAAATCGGAAAATCAGTGGTTCACCGGTGATAACTTAAAATACTACGACTATTCTAAGACGTATCAGACATTATATTTGAAATTAATTTTCGATATAATTAATTTATAAAACCTAAAAAAAACAGAAACCACAAATATTTTGCAAGATTCGAACATAAAAATTTGTCCACTTTTTTTTATCAGAAATATGAAAAATTTATGTAAACACGGCACATACCGATTCCTCCATATTAAAAGAATCTGTCGCGGAATGTATGTCCAAAGATCTAAAATGATCACTGTGGCGTTGGTTCTGCACACTAATCACTTTGCACTTTGCGTTGGCCACTAGTTTTTATTACTCATACACGGCGAAAAGCAGACAGTTTAAGTAATTAATACTCTCTCGTATAGTATATCATTTAGAATGATTGTGAATTCACATTTAACTCCTTTGAATCCTTGATATTATTTTGAATTCTTTTAACTTTCTTGAAATATTTTTAATTCATCGGAATTCCCTGAATTCTCTCAACTCCTTGAAATCCTCCAATTTCCTAAATTCTCTTTACTCTTTGTATTCTTTCAATTTCCTGAATTTTTATAAATTACCTGCATTCCCTAAATAATCTGAAATCCCTCAAATGCCATGAATTCCCTGAAACATTTAAATATTCTGAATTCCTTGAATATTCTAAATTTCCTGAATTCCTGAAAATCTTGAAATTCCTTGAATTCTCTGTCATATTTGATGTCTCTGAATTCCCTCAAAACCTTGGATGTTTGAATGTTTTGGCATCCCGGAATTCCGCGAATATTTCGAAATCCTTAAATATTAGGAATTTTCTGAATTACCTAAAAACTTGAATATTCTAAAATCCCGCGTTTCCTTGAATATGCTGAATTCTTGAAATTCCCTAGAATTGAAAGTCCCTAGAATTCAGAGAATTTTCAGAATTTAGGAATTCCCCGAATTCAGATGATTGAGGGAATTTCACGAATTCAGATAATTCAGAGAATTTAGAGGAATTTAGATATATTAGGGAATTTCAAAAAATTCAAAAGATTATACAAGAATACATGGAATTGAGAAAATTCAAGTAAATTGAAAAATTTCGAGACTTTCATGGAAGTCTTGCTTTGACTTAAATTTAGTTCAAAAAAGGTCCGAATTTCAGGACTACAATATTAGTAAGAGAATTAATAAACCTGAGTGAATTTACTTGGTTGAATATGTAACTAAGAAGCCTAAACTAAAATTAAGATAGTCCTATTTTTAAGTCTTTTTCTGTGAATATGGATTATTGAGTTTATAAAAGTGGTCTGCTCCATTTCCTTAATGTGGCAAATTAAA
>CAKNWU010104899.1:869-12213 GCA_932072015.1 Andricus quercustozae | reverse complement strand
GCTCTTGCGGCGGACAAGATTTGTCATAACATATGACAAAAGACAAGTGTCGACCAGCTATATCACATATAAGAGGGGGGTCTTCCAAGGAGGCTCTCCAAGTCCGATACTTTTCTGCATCTCCCTCTTGCCTCTATCTATTGTGCTCCGAGGCAAAAGCTCTGTATGCCTATGTAGCCCGCCGAACAGAAGAGAATATAAGGTCAACCAACTGTTATACATGGACGACCTTAAACTCTTTGCTTCCTCGAAAGAGGACCTTAACATCCCTGTGGAGGCGGTAAATAGGTACTCTGAAGCGATTGGCATGAGCTTTGGACTGGACAAGTGTGCCTGAGTCCACCTACACCAAGGACGACTAGAAACTACACCACCGCGTGCCGATCAGGATGTTCAACTCATAGTCGGAAATACCCTTCAACATCTTGGTAAAGGAGAAACATATACATATCTTGGAATACCGTACGCGGAAGTCCAAAATGTGCATGTGTTAAAAACGGCCCTTGAAAAAAGGTATCGGCAAATTCTCAGAAAAATGTGGGCTTCCAAATTATCTGGAAAGAACAAGATCCAGGCGACCAATAAGCTGGCCGTTCCTATACTGCTCTACAGGTTTGGTGCAGTAAAATGGAACGTCGATGAGTTGAAGCAACTTAACTGAAGTACAAGCAAAATGATGACAATCCATAGAAGTCATCATCCTAGATCTTTTGTACCTCGAATATACCTCCCTCGAGATAAGGGAGGTAGAGGCTTGCTAAGCTGAGAGTGTCTTCGTCGAAGAACGGTTCTGTTTACAACCTGCTCAGTTCTAAATAGCACAGATTCTCTTATGCGACTCGTACATCAACATAAATTCGTCAATGCTGTGGCGTTTCTATACCGTGCCTAGCATCACTAACACCTTTGATGCTAAAAAGTCGTGTACAGAAAGCAGAAAATATGCTTCTACTAAGAGAACATGGACAGAAGGAGCAGAAGTAGATGATGTACACGGTTCCAGTTGCGTCGGAATTGGTTCCTTTAAGGAACCATGATCGTAGCTTCCGGAGCCTACAACTTCTCAATTATTTTCTTCTCAACCTATTTTAAAAAAATTTTTTTAATTTTCTGATTTTCAACTCTAAACATTCAAAACCACTTTCATTTGTGAACATTCGCTTTTTGAAGTGATAACTTCTTATAGCACGGTGTGAACACGCAAAAGAAGGGAAATACGGGTAACGCTAACTCTTCACGGGTAACGATAACTCTTCACGGGTAACGCTTCCTCTCCTCCATCTCCTCTTCACTTCTCCCACTGACTGACTATTTCAATCCCTGTCCCTCTCTATCTCTCCTTCGCTTCGTCCACTTCTCTCACTCTCTCACTCTCTCGTTCTCTCACACTCATATGATGCAATACCACACAATATAATACAATATGGCACCTTATGATAGAATATGATACAACATCACAACATACGGTGCAATATGATACAATATCATATGATATGATACAATATGACACAAAATAATACAATATGATGCAATACCATAACATGTGATAAAATATCATATACTATGGTAGAATATGATAGAGTGTCATACAATATAATGCAATACGATGCAATATGAAACAATATGATACAATATGATACATCCTAATACAATATGATACAATATTATATAATATGATGCATTATGATACAGTACCATACAATATTATGTAATATAATGCATTACATCATATGCAGTTATCACTTCTGCCCGGCGTCCCACGACGGTTCACGTGTTTTCTACATTAAAGCTATTCCAAAAAAAGCATTTAAAATTTCATGATTTGCTAATATTCACATTAATTGAAGAGTCTTAAATTGAAAATCGTTAAGTTTGGAGCATTTTCCATTGTAAATCTTCAAAACTGAACTATTAAAAAAAATGGTTAAAAATTACATACCTTTAAAATACAAATTTTGACAATTGAATAATGTGCAATTCTACAATTTCAAAATTCAAGAATTTTCAATTGTATAACTTTCCATAGTAAATCTTGAAAATTAAAATGTTTTTAATTTTGAAAATTACCAATTAAAAATAATACCATTTTTTTTTATTTTTTATATTTTCAATTTTATCAATTTGGAACTAAAAATTTGACTTTGCTATTCAAAATCATGACAATTTAAGAATTTTTATTCATACATATTTGAAATTGAACAGTTTTCAATTGTAACTCTTCAAGATTTAGAACATTTAATTATGAATCGTTCAAAGTAAAAAGTTTTAATTTTTCCAATATACAATTAAAAATTATGCAACTTTTGAGTTTCACATCTAAAAATTCTGTAATTTTTATGTTTTACATTTGAAATTTCTATAATTGAAAAGATTAAGAATTGAAAGCTTGACTTTTGATCTTTAAAATCATCAACATTTAAAGACTTTAATTTATACATCCTTAAAATTCAACAGTTTTCAATTGTAACTTTTTTAAATTTAGAACTTTTAGTTATTACTCGTTAAAATTTAAAAGTTTTCAATTGTCCAATTTCCAATTAAAAATAATACAAGTTTTGAATCTAACATGTAGAAATTCTGTAATTTTGATTTTTACATTCTAAATCTCTCCAATTTGGAAGATTTACAATTAAAAGCTTGACTTTTGATCTTCAAAATAATCAAACATTAAAGATTTTTATTTATACAACTTCAAGATTTAGATCTTTTAATTATAATTCGTTCAAATTAAAGAGTTTTAGTTTTTCGAATATACAATCAAAAATTATGCAATTTTTGAGTTTCACAGATAAAAATTCTGTAATTTTGATGCTTTAAATTCGAACTTTTTTCAATTTGAAAGATTTAGAATTGAAAACTTGACTTTTGATTTCCAGAATCATCCAGATTTAAGAATTATTATTTATTCTTCTGTAAAATTAAGAGTTATCAATTGTAAATCTTCAAAATTGAACTATTCCAAAATAAATGCTCCAAATTACATACCTTTAGAATATAAATCTTCAAAACTATTTTTCATTTGTGAACATCTTCGAAATGGATCAGTGTCGAAAATGGAAGACATCAGTAAGACTCAGAATTCCAGAATGTCTTTCAAGAACATATATATAAAATCCCAGATTAACTTATTAATTTTCTTATTTGAATCTAATTCTTATTGAGATAAAATCTTATATTTAAAAGAAAGTTACAGAACACTGAAATCCGATTAAAATTTAAATTTAAATGAAAATCCGATTAAAATTGTATGAAAGCCGATGTGGATATTTCAATATTTATTTCAAATTTTGATTTTTAATTCTATTTTATAGTACTTTAAATTGAAGCATATATAAGCCCGCGCAGCGCGCTGTTTTTGATAGTATTTAATACATTATAATAAATAATGAAATATTTTCTCGAAGTTTTCCCTTCCTTTTGGAAGTTTTTGCATTTCTTTCGTTTACTTCACAAGGATTTATGGTAATCCTCTTCAAGGTACTTTTTTATAATTTATAGTGGAAAACGCTATTAAACTGTGTGTGAAAAGCAACTCCTGATTCTCATTATTGCCATTTTATTTTTTACAGACTCCTATCATCAATTATTGATTCTCTATCAACTCATGGATAAATGCATTCTATTCAATAATGAACTTTTAATTTTAGATAATAGTAATAAATATCAGGACTAGAAGGACGTGACTTGTCTCATTAATAGACAGCATAGTGTACAATGTTAAAATTATTTATGATTTTTCAAAACTGGCATAGATTAAAGTATTATGGTTATTGGATCAAACGATAGAGATTTTACAAATATTCATACATTTTGTAAGTGTTCGTTTATCTTTGAAAATCATAAAGATGAAAAAAATTTTTTGTATACGGTAGGTTCCAAAATCCAAGGTTGGAGTTTTTACCTACTTTGCATCTAATTTGAAAATAAGTTATTAATCCTAGGTAATCTCGAATGTAAATTACGAGTTATGATTGACAAGTCAATGCGAAATAAAACTGATAGCTTCCCATTTGATGATAATAATGCTAAAAAATGGAAGGCATAGAAAGAGTTGCATGCAACAGGCTCTGTTTTTTTAAATATTTTTTTTATTTCTGTGCTTATCGATTCTCTACGTTACTGTTTAGTGTTGATAGATGTTATTTATGTACGCAAATGCCTGCATAATTTCCGTTTCTATACGATCCGCATAAATCTCACCGACCCTGATTTTTTAAAGCGTTACCTTTCGCATTATGCATTGTTTCTACTCGTTTGTCTGGATTGGTACCTTTCTCTCATCCTGTACCCTTGAATGCAAAAATAGTGATTTTGTGTTAAATTAATTTTACCCAAAATTATAATAATGATAATCAATACGAAAAGTTTGAGTTAAATTATTTTAAATTTCAAATTATATTGAATAAATTAATAATAATAATAATCGACAAGTAGTGTTCGCAGTATGAAGTTGTTTCTTTCGCAGCTAATAATACGTTCTGTTCGCGACATGAAGTTTGTTCGTAGTGATGATTTTGTTTACTAATTAGTTTACTTTGAGATTCAAAAATAATTAAAAATTTTTTAATATTGGCACATTGAATCAATTTTAATCATGCAAATGTAGATAGTAATTATAAATTTTAATAAACTACTAACTTTAGACTGATATAAAAATCATATCACTCATATAACTATGAAAAACTTCTGAGTTGAATGCATCGGTAATTTTTTGTCGGTAGGAATTTAAATTTTATAAGTTGATTGTACAAAAAAGTGTTTCAAATTTTTAAATAATTATGCAAATTTAGATAGTAATTATACATTTAAATATTCAGTTAATTCCAAATTAGATTGTTTTTTAAATAGCTTCAAATGAAAATATAAAAAATTTATATTAGATGCCATACAATTTGATTTTTTAATGATTTTAAGTGTAAAAAATTAAAAATAAATAATATTTATGCGTTCACATTTAATACATTCCATTCGCAGTAAAAGGAAATAATATGTTCAATTGATAATATGTATATGAAATTTTTTCGAATCAATTTTATATCTTCGAAATTGTACAACAAACTGAAATAAATAATAGGTAACTAATAGTTTTTAAATACATACATTTTACGTTTTACTTAATATTTTTGTTTCATTTTCTTTTTCAGCCAATAAGCTTTTCATTTTTTCATTACCTCAAATACTCGGCATAAAGAAGAAGCCTTTAACATTGTTGACTTCTAATATTAGTTTCAGTAAAAATAATTAAATGCCTAACATTTATTACAATAACAATTTCTTAATTTCAAGGAGTGGAGTCCTTAACCTTCTTAGATTATTATATGAAAAAGCGAAAATGATTTCGCAAGTATTACAAAAGGTTTATAAACTTCTCCTTTTAAAATCTGACAATTCAAAAATCTTAAATCTTATTTTTATATTCTCATCAGAGAAGGTATTAGAGTTGTGCAAGTGTGAAGCACGAGATACATGACGAGAATGTGTTCGTTAAAGCCGAAGGAGCTTTAACAAAAGAGAGCGGGCAGATTTTTTGGTCAGCTTCCAGCTTAAGACTTTCAACATTAAATGATTTCAAACTAGAATCGTTTAATGCTAAACAACTTTGAATTGAAAGCATATATGAAAGCATTGAAAATGGTTTGGTTTATTTTTTAAATCTCTCAAAATTTTATTGGTTGAAAATAATTCTTTGTTATATTTGAATTTAGACCAATTTTCAAATAAAGAAAATTTATAATCGTGCCAGGAAGTTTTTTAAACTTTTAAAATTTATTCTATAGGTGCAAAAATTGTATACAAATTATGTTGTTGTAGTGTTTAAGGTAACAAGTAAGCCTACCAAATTGAAAAAAAATGACAAATATCAATATCCAGCAGGATTCGGCTAGATTAAAATTGATTTTTTTTAATTGAAAATTTTTGTTACCGGAACCTTATTTAGTTTAAATTAGAGTAGTAGGCCATGATTGCATTTGGTTTACACATATTTTTTGTATTTGATAATAGCAGTTTGAAAATTACAAAAGTGACCAAATTCATTACAATTATAAGTAAGAAAAGGCTGCGGCTATACCTACGCGAAGCCTTGTAAGTTTTGCAAGTTTCTTTGGACGAGCTGGAAAAGGGGTTGTTTTTAGTATCAATAGTAATTCTAACATTTGACACTAATAACAGGTGGCACTAGTACAAATAAATGAAAAAATGCACTGTTTCAACCTATACCGGGTCTCAACCTGTAAGACACTCCTCTAAAAAAAATACAACAAAAAAGTACAAAATTCGTCCGAATACTAGAAGAAAGTTGTACTTTCCTGTAACTTTGGCTGTAATTTATTGCACTTATTTTTAGATTCCTGTACAAATGGTTTTGAATGTTTGTACTTTTTTTGTAAAAAATGTTCCTCCAGGGGAACAAATAAAAATAAAGTTCAAAATGAGTTTGTAAGAAAACGGCCTGAAAGAAAATTGAATCCCTAGTTTTTTCTTTTAAATCTTTGTAGAATGTACAATGTACGTTGTACATCATTTCCTCGATTATAGTACCGCAGACGTACATCTCTGGGGTACTTACATAAGTAGATAATAAGAGTCAAAGCCTGATTCTCGCGAATCACAGCCTAGTACATGTTTAATAATATTTGTTATTAGTTTAAAAAACAGAGCTGTTGAAGTACGAATATTGAAGATTGAAGAAACGTGACGGTATTTGGATGAGAAGAAGATAAGCAAACCGAGGTATAACACCTGAGGAAAGAGCCTCTATGTCAGTAGTGGTACCCTGATTGCAGTATCGATAGTAATTACTAATTATACGCTGATACTAAATATAGATCTGGTTTATCAGCCAGGATAAGCTCTACTGCTTGGGGGAAGACGAGGGTCGAGATTAAACTATTAAAATGATCAAATGAGAGGCCGATGTATAACGAGTTTCCAGAAAGCGATACCTTGATACCAAGTCGAAAAGAGGACGAGAAAGGCGAAGAAGGACGATCGGTCATTAGGAATATTCTCAAGAGACTCCAGAGTCATTGAACTAGAAAGTAAGGCCTTTCAGCTACAAGAAAAGGTCGTTTTAGAACTGACAAAAAAACGAGAAAAAACACCATTTTTCTTTAAGAGAAATTGCAATGATAAGAAGGGACATCATGTTTCTCAGTCTGTTGATTCTTATACCTTGAAAAAAATTTATCCTTCACATTCGGATCTTTTTAAATTTTAACTCTAAGGATTTAAAATGAAACTTTTCTGAATATTATATAATAATAATAACGTACCTATCGAGTGTATATGTAATTTAGAAAGAATTCAAATAATACAAACTAAACAAATATTCTAATTTAGATTTTTCAAATTCAAAATACTCATTTTGGCTTTTTAGTAGTGTGGAGTGAAAAGGCTAAAATTAAACTAATCGTTTGAGCTGAGGAAACAAAATTTGTGGCATGTACAGTTTTTGTTAGTGAACAGTAAAAAAAAATCAAAAAAAGTTTTTTTGCCTAATTTGAAATTTTTGGAAAATGTAAAAAATCATGTTTTTTAGATTGAGTCATATGCACACATTTTGGAAAAGTCGAATTTTGGATTTTTTCGCGATTTTGGGCGTTATGAACACCACCATTTGTTTTTGCCACTTAAGAAAAACAATGACCTCTTCCTTTGGCTTAAGCTAAAGAAATTTCAGGTTCGCCATATTCAACTTTTTCCAAAAAAGTGTTTATTGCTGACTTTCAAAAAATTCTTAAACAAGCAAAACACTTCTTTTCGTAATTTATAATTTTTTATTACAGTTCATTAGCAAAAACTCTGCACATTCAAAATTCGTTATAATTTTTAAGCTAACAGACTTTTTTTGTTAATTTTCAAATCATAAAAGAGAACAGAAAATATGAAATATTTAGGATTATGGAAAATTTCCAGAGATTAAAAAATTTCAAAACATTTTTCAAATGATTACGTGAGACCTTACAAGGTTTAAAAAATTCCAAGAAATTTAACGAGATTTAAATTTTTTTAAGAATATCGTAGGATTTTAGAAAATTTCAAACTGTTCTAAAGAACTTTAGGAAATAATTGAAATAAAATGACACTTCAAAGGACATTTGAGTATTTCTACGGATTTCAGCGACTTCGGGGTTTAAAGGGATTTAAAGAGATGGAAGATTTTTCCAAAAATCTCAGAAGATTTTAACAGATTCCAGGAGTTTTTAACGAATTTAACAGTGCTTTTAGGGTTTTTTAAAAGGTTAGAATAGGTTTTCACGCAATTTTATGGGATACGTATATTGTGTACCAGATCACAAAAATAGTTACCAACTCGAAGTAATATTTAAAAAATTGCATGGCACAAGATTATTCTTCAACTATTTTTCAAAATTTATGCTAATATTGACACTATTTTGAATTTCTCAAATGAATCCGAGGCCTGGCCCTTTGTTCATTGAAAGTATTAAATTTTGGAAATTTGGGATCAACAATATAAATGTTGAAACTTTTAATAAAAAATCTCTATAAATAATGACAATAATAATTATGCAAGTGAGAGAACCAATTTATATCAGTAAATTTCAAACGATATTTCTAATATAAACTCTAATTTAATTTTTAATTGAACTTTGCATTTTGTAATCAAGATTTCTTCCTTGAATTTTCTGAAAAAATTGCTTCTGAAAGGTTAAAGTCTATTTGTAAATTATAATTTAAAATATATGGCAGATAATTAGAGAAACGATTGACATTCACAATAATTTCCTTCGGAAAGATATTACATGCCTTTATTTTTATTTTTTTTAGAAAGTTTGTTTAATTATTGTATGTTTCATGCAACTGAATGAATCACCCTGAGCAATTGTGGTTCTTTCAAAAAAGGAAGGTTGCAGTTACGCTCAATATTTTATTTCACCTAGAAAATAAATATGCACGCGATTACTTTTTTCGTCTCACGTACTTTTTAAATTAAAATATAAAATTAATGTTAATACATTAACATTTTTGTTTGAAAATACCAATTTCCGACAAAATAATAACAAAACCTATTATTGTTTAAATATTCTTTACAATCTGATGATTTTTTGATTAACAATATTGAGTATAACTCTTCTTCTAAATCTAATAATTTCTTTTAAATAAAAGATTTCCAGTGAAAAATGTTAATATAACCTGAAACAGTTAAAAATTGCAAATCTTGTTCAAAATATGATTTATGTTTTAAAATACCAATTTTTGGGTTAAAACGCGAGTATTATTAACAATTCCTGCTGACTTTGAAACATGATTACTCGTTCAAAAACAGAGAAGAACCTTTCTTTAACCGAGAAGTTTAAACAAAAATCCAAAAATTCCTCGAATTTTGTACCTCGACTTCAAAACGTGACCTGGCCTAGAAAAATTGTAGCAAACCCCCTGAAATTTGTATCACACAGTATGTGAAGTCTTACCTTCAATTTAAGCCAAGAAAACGTCAAAAATCTTTACAGGTTCTTGAGTTATAACTAAAAATGTCCAAGCGTATCTGCGTCGAGTTTCAGTCGCTTCAGCAGAAGACTGTAATTTGATGCAGAATCGCTTGGAAATTTTTAGTCATAACTCGGAAACCTGTAAATATTTTTGAAGTTTTCTTAGCTTCAATTTAAGATAAGATTTCAAAGGTTATGTTCTGCCAATTTCAGTTTCTTTCAGCAAGTTTCCTAACCTACAGCACAAGTTGAAGTTAAGGTACAAAATCTAAGAAATTCTAGGCGATTACCGCTCGCTCGCGGCCCACTACGCAGCGGTGATCAGCGACTAAAATTTGACGCAGACACGCTTAAACATTTTTAGTCACACATATCTCAGGGGCGCATGAAGATTTTTAAAGTTGTATAGGCTTGAATGAAAGATAAGACCTTAAATACTATGTGGTATTAATTTGAGATTTTTGCTACAACTTTCCTAGGTCATGCCACGAGTTGAATTCGGGGTACAAACTTCGAGAAACTCTCCCATTTTTTTAACTTCTTACATGGTATGTTCTCTTCAAAAGGTCAAAAAAATTTGTATCTCCCATCTTTTTTGAACGAGTTATCACGTTTCAAAGTCAGCAGTGATTTTAAATAGTAATCGCGCTAGTCCTACCGACAATTTCCGACTTGCAATCATTTATTAGCAGAATTTTTTCTCTTTTCGCAAAAGGTTTTCTATGATTTTTCTTACTAAACGGAATTATCTGTAGATTTAATTTGCAAAATTTCAAATTTAAGATATAAAAAAACTTCAAGTAATGAAAAACCAATCAGGTTTTAAACAACAATGATTGCGAAATTTTCGAGATATGTCGTTACACCACTTCTTTTTAGACAGGATAGTAACTGCATGCAATTCAAATGACATATTTACATTCACTGTTGTCAAACCTGTCTTGACAGACAAAATGTAGAGAGTAACGAACGCTCATGGGTGTGAAATAAGCTGCTTAGGATTATTAAGTATTAAAATCTGCAATGCACGTGCTATACTTAAAAGTACACTGCACTCGATTACCACAGCTTTCATAGAAGGCATTTTCGATTTCGCAATTCAAGAATGAAAAGTATTTTTTTTTTATATATTTAATCATATCTGATTGCTTTCAATATATTGATAGACAGACGCCACGACGCCCATCCGATGTTGTTAGTGTCCGTAACTTTTGACCCCCTCCCCCCATCTTACGTAATTTTTGGGGATTACATTTTTTTCGTGAATTTATTTAGGGGTTATCCAAAAATAATTTGAGATGATTTGCATAAAATCTTACTGTTGATATATTAACCAAGAAAAATATCAGATTTTGATGCAAAAAATAGTTGAATAGTTGAATTCTCGGCTATAAAAGTTTATTCATTTTCAGCCCAACAGTTGCATTTTTAACCAAAATGATCAACTTTCAACACAGACGATTGCTATTCTATAAAAAATGATGAATTCTCAACAAAATACATCAATTTTTAACCAAACATTTGAATGTTTTACCGCAAGATTAACTTTCAAAACAAAAGATTAATTTTCTACCAAAAAAGATAAATTCTCATCAAAATACATAAATTCTTAACCAAGTAGTTGAATTTTTAACCAAGAGCATTAATTTGTTATTATACAGGGTGTTTTTTTTTAATTTGAGACATCGAAATATCTCAAGAAATACGCATCCTATGAAAAAATATCCGTAATAGAAACTTTTTATTTTCGAGGGGGAAAAGCGTCTTTGAACAAATTTACCGCGCCCCACCCCCTCAGTAGACAGGGAGGGGGGTAACTTTGTAATTTCAAATGGGAACCCCAATTTTTTTATCACAGATTTAGATTCTCCTTCATGAAATACATAAGTTTT
>CAKNWU010104601.1:731-12966 GCA_932072015.1 Andricus quercustozae | reverse complement strand
GATTTCGAATATTTACCAAAATATTAAAAATATTCCAAAACATTTCAATGATTTAGAATTTCAAAGAATTCAAGGATTTTAAAGATTTCAAGGATTTCAAATATTTTGCATAAATTTGAAGATTCCAAAATATTTCACCGAAATTTCAAGATTATACAACGATTTTAAGTACTTCAAGAGATTTCAACAAATATTTAAAAGATTTCATAAAAGTTTCAACAAATTTCAGAAATTACAAGGATTTGAAAGGTCTTAAGGATTTCAAATATTTTACAAAAATTTAAAAAGATGTCACAGAAATTTCAAGATTTCACAAAGATTTGAAGTACTTCAAGAGACTTCAACGAATTAACTAAGATTTTAAAGATTTCAATAATTTCAAAGACGACTTATGTTCGTAAGAGATTAAGAATTTTTTATTTATGATTCTGCTTTCTTTAAAAATTGTTGGCCAATAAGAAATAAAATGGCTAATTTTAACATCTATAACAAAACGGTGATTTCATTATTTGATGTAAAAAAAGGAGACCTGGAAAAACTTGACTTCTTGACCTGGAAAACGTGGGAAAGGATTGAATTTCGTTCCTGAGAATCGCTGGACACCCTGCATACATATGTAATAAACGCGCCAAAACTACTTTGCAGCGTTTTTTCGATTCTCTTTTTAAACGTTACTATATCGACATTGCATACCCTTTATCTGTTTTTCCTTCATGCAAAAACATTCAAGTTTAATTTTAAATTCACAAATAAGTTATCAATTAATTCCTTAAATAATCAGAAATAAGTAAACTCCTCAAATATTTACAGCCATTATTTGACGTACTCGTACATGCAATATTTCGGATATTTCAGTTAAATATTTTGGTTATTACCGAGTAACATCTCACTTTTTAATATCTACAGATACTAACTTTGAACATCTAAATTGCTGTTCTATATAGTTAAAGATAAAATGCGTTAACTCTGAACATTTAGATGTTACGTTTAAACATCTATTTTTCTCCGTGTAAAAATCATATATATAACTAGAAATATTAATGTCACTCAAAAAATGGATATGCGTATTAAATAATTTCTTGAGAAGTAGAATGGCTTTTAAAAATCATGCTACAAGATTTAAGGAAATGTCGCCAAGACTTTACGTAAAAAAAATAGAAAAAGAACAATAAACTAGACTTACTAAAATTATGCGTAAGAGATTTTACTCTTCCTAATGAAATTTCTCTTATTTTTGTTGCAGGTGAGTATCCACCTTTAGAACTTTTGACACCTTTATTTATAATAAAATAGCTGACTTTGGTAAGTTTATCACCAAAACCTGTCTTACCATCATTCGAGTATTTTTTTATTATCTTAATTTGTTCTAAGATAATTAATCTTAAGTGTGATGGATTAAATAACTTTGAGTTCTTGCTAGAATTCGATTTAAGTTTGGAAATGTTTTACTGCTCCAAGTTTTCATTGAGTTGAAATAATATCCGAGGTCTAATGTGCCATAATATGGGACATTTGAATAGTTCTTGGATTCCTCGATAGTTGGAAGAGGCAGGAAGGAAGTGCTTCAGGAATATATGCGACCAAAACTGGTGGTCAAATACCTCATAGGTCTTAAGAGACGTAGTGTTAAACAAGTTTCTAACCTGTGAGCGACGGAATTCCTGTGACTAATTTATGAGATTGGGGTCCGATGGGTAGAGTCTCTGAGCACCGATAGGACACGCGTAGGTGAAGTACGTAGTTCCTAAATTACGAGTATAAAGTTTCGGACAAAGAAATTACCGGTTTTCTGTTATGATTAAATTATTCTCACAACAGGCGTTATTTTAAAAAATCGATACAACAATATTTAAAAAAATTATTATTTTACACACAAGTTGAATATATTGCGGAATATCTTTGCGGAAGGAAATAACTGATATTGGTATTCTGCAATAAATGTAGCGCATTGGGAAATGGCGCTTATAATTTCATGTAAATGAAAAAGGAGTGAATCAAGGCCATGAAATCGAGACTTTTAAGTGGATGATAAAAACTTAATGTGCATTCAAATCCGCGAAGCGAAATCAAGAGGTGGATACTAAAATAGGGTACGAAGTTAAGAGAATTAAAGAGTTATTCCCGAAGGAGCAGAGAAATCGGGCGAGTTTCCAAACTGGCGTGCATCACTGAAATTCCTGTTGTAAAACTTCAGCCTCTCCTTGGTTCTGCGACTTAGGCGTTTCCGAGTTTCCTCTTCTTGTCCACTCGTGGACTTAGGCCAATTCTGAACTAACTCGTCCTCGAGGGAATCTCTTAGAGCTCCCTTAAATCAGCAGGTTTCTGAACTCATCCAGATCCATCGATATCCATTCCTTTCTATTTACCTGTTTCTCACGTAATGTTCTTATTTGACAAGATCATTATCAATGATTATATATTTTGTCTCATTTTTAGGCAAATCAAGTGACGAGAAGTTTACCATTCGAATTTTGTGTGATAAGGATGTGCGTCAATGAAGCGTTTCATCAGAGCAAAGTTTCAGAAACGATCGAAAATTGCACAATATATTACATTTAATTTAAAACGCTTTAAATTCCTAACATTTCAAGCAATAAGAAATTGAATTTATAACCAAATAGTTGAATTTTTAATGAAATAGTTACATTTTCAACCGAAGATATGAATTTTCAACTAAAATATTATATCTTCAACAAAAGAAAATTAATTTTGAACCAAGAGTTTTTGAACCAAGTTCATCTTTTTTCTAAGTAGTCAAAAACTGTTGAATTCAACAAAAAACAAAATTTCAATAAAATACTAAATCCTCGGCCAAGACAGTTTCATTATCAAATCTGTTGATTTGAGTCAGTTAAGATTACTGATTAAAATTTATAGAGAACCAAATGGTTGCATTTTTAACTAAAAAAATATAATTTCTACCAAAAATTGATGCATTTTCAAACTAAAATGTCGAATATTTTACAAAATAGTTGGATTTTCAACAAAAAGCGATTTTTCAGTCAAAAGAAGTAAGAAAAATTTCAACCAAATTGTTCGGCTTTCAATCTGAAAAGACGAATTTTATGTAAACCAGTCGAATTTTTTACCAGAAAAGATTAATTATTAACAGAAATGTTAATCTTCAACTACGAAGTTGAATTTGTAACCACACTGATGAATTTTCTACTAAGAAGATTAATTTCCCAGCAAAAAAAGGCACATTCACAACAAATAAGTTACGTTTTCGACCAAAGAGATACATTTCCAACTTGTATAATGAATCTTTAAGTGGAACAGTTAAATTTTCAGTCCAAAAATGAATTTTTAACACAAAAGAAAAAGGATTTTAACAAAATACATACATTTTCAACCAAAGAGATGAAATGTCAATATATGATAAATCTTCAACTGGAATAATTAAATTTTCAATAAAAATAGTAATTTTTATCAACAAAAAATCAAATTTTTAAATAAAATAGTTGCATTTTCAACGAAAGTGACGAATTTTCAAGTAAAATGATGAATCCTCAAAAAAATTAAAGTTTATCAAAGTAGTTCAACTTTTAACCAAGAACTTGAATTTAAAAAAATGGATTTTCAATAAAGAATATAATAGTTAATATTTCAACCAAAAATATGAACTTTCAACGAAAAATGTAATAGTTGATATTTCAACCAAAAAATTATTTTTATTTCAAATCAGAAATAGTTAAATTCGGCCAATAAGACGAATTTTCAACGAAATGGTTGAATTCTCAATCAAGACAGATTAATCTTAAATCAAACTGTTGTAATGTAACCAAAAATATGACGAAAATCTTTAATTAAACAATATGAAGTTTTTAACAAATCAGATGAATTTTCAAACAACAAATATTTTTTGATTCAGAAAATGAAACAATTTTTCCACATTGTTGAATTTAAAATTTAAAAAGACGAATTTTCTACAAAATATTTGAATTTTCAATGAAAAAAAAAACGAACTTTTAAGAAAATAGTCGAGTTTGCAACCAATAATGATGAATTTTTAACAAAATTGATGCATTTTCATCAAATAATTACATTTTTAACCAAATAATTTCATTTTCAACCCAAAAGTATAAATATAGATTTTTTAGACAATAAGAATGAACTTTCAATGAAAACTAGTTGGACTTTCTCATTGAGTTCTATTCATTCAGTTCGTATTTAAGTGGAAAACGAGAAAAAGGTGAAAAGAGAGGAAAAAGGGAAAGACTGTGAAACTTCAGAAACATAAATAGAAATTTTGATTTATTTTTAATAATTTAAAAATATTAGCTCAGAAAATTGGAAATTTGGCTTAGAAAATAAAGTTAATTTTCCACTGCACACTGTTTCATTTCAGATTACACACTTTTAAATCCGAACTACACAAAGTGTGTCGGACCTACGAGTAGCAACATTTAGGCCTTGTAATTGCGTCGTAATGATACAGGATTCAATATTTATATTAATGTATACTAATATGTATATTACATTATATTAATGTTAATATCAACATTGATATCATATTAATATATATTAATACAGAATTAAATGTTTGCATTTAATACTTAATATTATTTTTTAAATATTTAACATTTTCCCGCTTCAGTATTTGAAACTTTATAAACTTTGAAACGTTTCCAAAGTTTCATGAAACCTTACAGCCCTATTAAGTGTAAACTAGATTTCAAGATTTCAAAGATTTGAAAATATGTCAAGGGATGTTCAGAGATTTCTAGAGGGTTCAAAAATTTCAGAAGAAAATTTCTGTACAATCAAGATAGTTTGTGCAATCAAAATTTTCCATGTAATTCTAAAAGATATTTAAATTTTTACATTTGATTAATCCAAAAAATTACAGAAATTTTGATAATATATTAAAAAGAGGAAAAATAAAATATTGGCCAGATTGTCTCCCTTTTTAAAATAATAATCTCGCCAATATTTTCTTCCTTTCCTTTTAATACATTCTGAAAGTTTCTGTATTTTTTTCAGATTAATCAAATTAAAAATTTAGATATCTTTTAGAATTACTAGGTAATCTAGGATTTCACAAAGTATGTTTATTGTACTGATAATTTTTCACATGGCGAAATTTTTTGCATCGTAGATGTTTTTGGTATGTAATGTATTACAATAATAATTCAATTTAATTAATTTAATCATATAATAATTATTGTTATATGATTAAATTAATCTAGAATGTATCCGAAATATTAAATGTATGGTTATGTCAAATAACGGCTGTAAGTATTTGGGGAATTTACTTATTTCTGAGCATTGAAGGAATTAATTGATAACTCATTCGTGAATTAAGAACTTAACTTGAATGTTCGTACATGGGCGAAAAACAGATGAAATATTATTATTAAGTATTTATTATATTTTATGATATAATATTATTATTATATATATTTATGATATAATATTATTATTATTATACATATTTATTATATAATATTATTATTATATATATTTATTATATAATATTTATATCGATCAGATGATACGTTCAGCCAAGTTGAGGTTATATTTAATCTTTTTAATTCAAAATAAAAAATAACAACGGAGTAAGTAAGCTGAGAATGAATGATCCGTAATCTAAATTTAAAATTCAATCTATTTTAGGTTACTTAAACTCATATTTTATTATAAATTTACAAACATTTTGTCAAATGGTCAAATGTGTTTGAGTCAATATAACCTCAAACTTAAGAACATTGTTCCGTCGTGTAGACGGATTATGTAAACGTCATATATAGTCGTGAAATTCCAATGCGCTCGGACGATTTTAACATCTGAATGTATTTCAGTTTAACATACAAATATTTTTACGCCTAACATCTCAAAAAATAGTAGATGTTTGGCATGAATATATCTGCATGTTAGGCGGAACAATCTTACCATTTGAACATCTACATTTAAACATCCAGTTTTCTCCGTGTAGTTTCTTCATTGGGTTCTTTTTTTCAACTTAAAGCTGGGATCCTAACGAAACTAAGGGGCATTTTTGGATATGTGTCACCGATTTCTACAAATTAAAAGTGATTTGGCTAAAAACTAAGCTCAGTAACAACATAATTTATATTTCTTTCATTTTAAAAATGAATATTTGTATGTCATGACTCATGGCACAATTATTACAAAATATGTAGGGGTCCCAGTAGGCCCTTTATATGAAAGAATTGCTTAATACTTAAAAATAAACAGTGCTCTGCTCGGACACATGAAACTGTTAAAGGCTTCTCGCGCGATAACCTAAGTTAAGCAGCGCATGGCTCGGTTGTACTCAGATGAGGGTCCTCCGTACTAGTTGGGGTGCATTTTATCAGCTTGTAATCTGTCTTCACTTTCGAAGTAATACTAATACTAACTTAATTTTATTTTTCTAAGAATTGTACATTTTTTTGGACAATTATATATAATATAGTTCTTCTATTTATTGCAGTGAAATACATAGTTCAATGGACCGACTTTGAAAAATAATCTTTAAGATCATTCTTGATGCATTTATTGATTTTATGAATTGTTTTTGGGGTTTTTCATGAAATATTTAATTTTTAATTTGATACAATCCTTTCTTGTTCAAAATAAGAAGAATCTTCTTGTGGCGTTGAACGCCAAGAAAATAATTAATTACTAACTTTTTGTTGTAAAAATTAAGCATTTTTTACAAAAAAACTCTGGAACTCATAAATATTTTTCTTTTTAATTGTGTCAAAAATCTGATGGCACAGTAAATCTTCGGGATAGTATTTATCTGAACTTAGATAAAAACGTTGCAAACAATTGACAACTGTAGTTATCCTACGTCGGATAATTTTTATCCGCCTCGTGATAAAAATTATCTGCCGTCGGATAATTGTAGTTTTCCATTTTTTGTAGCGTTTTTATCCAACTTCAGATAAATAATATCTCGAGAATTTACTATGCGATGACCAATAAGAGGCTGATTCAAATCAGGTCTGCATTTAATTTGCAGAAATATTTAAATAATTTTTTATACCTAATTTAAATAGACTACTAAATATCTTTTTTATTTTGCCAAAACTCGGGGATCATTTTATGACATCAAAAGGAACAATTTGAAAGAGATTCGTTTTAGAATGAATAAATATTGCAATATTTAGGATTACAATTTGAAAGAGTTAGCTTATTTATACCATGTTTTATTGAATAAATCAAACAATATAATTATGTTTATGAACGTTAAAGTTTGGAGTGTACTTCGGTTTTGAAGGTAAAACGATGTAAAACCGATAACTTAGTAACTATAAATAGACGAATAATCAAATTCAGGTACGATACTCAGAGATAGTTGACGCTTTAAATGCATGCCCGAGGCAGCTTGGCGGTTGGTTGACCGAGGAAGTTTCAATGCTGAATTATCGCGGAGTTAGTGTCAATTGCACCAGAATAGGCCTCTCTGGAGTACAAATGGTCGAACTTCAGCCAGAACAGATGGGTCCTGACAAGAGCAGGTAAACTGTTGCTCGAAACTCCAACTTCATTTCATTGTTGGTTGCTCTTGCTTTTTGAGTCTTGTCGTTGGTTAAAAATCTAACTATTCTTGGTTATAAAATTTACTAGGTATTATATTTTTGGTTGAGTATTCGTCTTTTTTGGTTCAAAATTTAACAGATTCCTGAAAATCCCTCTTCATGGGTTAAAAATTCAAATATTTTGGTAGTTAATTCAACTACTTAGTTAAAAATTAACTTTTTAGTTGAAAAATTCGTATTTGTGTATTTAAAATGCAAGTTTTTGGTGGAACATTTGCCATTTTGGCTTGAATATTCAACAATTTGGTTGAAATTTTTTTCTGTCTTGATTAAAAAACCTTTTTTTGGTTGAAAATTCAACACTTTTGTTGATTATTCAACTGTGTTTGATTTAAAATTAAAATAATTTTCGGTAGAAATACCAACTATTACATTTTTGTTTGAGAATTCATCTTTTCTGGTTGAATATTCAACTACTTGGTTGGAAGTTGAATTCCGCTGATAAATTTTTTTTTTATTAGAAGATTAAATTTTTTGTATAAAATTAATTACAGGTGTCGAGTAGCTTACTCGATTTTTCAATATAAGTTTAGACACGCTTGGAACATTTAATTTCCCGAAATAGAAAATAGTCTTACTGTACATACAAAATATTTAGAAATATTTTATTGGTCCTGATCAACCTAGGACTTTAAATAAAAAGTATAACAACTTCCACTCGACAGATATGAATGAAATTGTTTCAAAATTAATTTAGGATCAGAATGATATGAAACGGTTTGATATCCCGGGATTTACCGTGGACAGAAATGAAATTTCGAGAAAGTCAATAAAACAAATAATTATGAAATTTTTTTTTCAAGATTTCAATTATTTATATGCATAAAAAACTATCATTTTGAAATCAGGAGGTTTAAAAGTTTAAAAATTTCTAGTCCTAATGGCTGTAAACTACGAAAAGCTTTAGATCATAAATTCATCACATTTAACTATGAAGTTTGTAACTGTTTTCTAACAGGTCCTTGCATATTAAATTAATTTGTGTACATAATAGATTCATAATTACATCCTCGCTTGATAGATATTCGTGCAAGTAACGACAACTTTATCCTCGTTAAAAGCGTTCAGTCGTCAGTTGAGATTAGATCTGGAAGTTGTAATCTGTCTTCCCGTGCTCCTCGCGACATCAAAGCTATAGTTGATTTAATGTCATTTTCAGAAATACATATATATTTCACGCTTCCGGAAGAATAAGTGCGCGCGCCGGTTCATGAAACTTTGTGAATGCTCGAATTTCACATGGCTGAAGTAATTGAACTAACAATAACATAAGAGGAAAAGAGAAGATCTTCACAGGGCTGGGCAATGAACGAAGAAGAGATTTCTCGAAGTTGAGAGGTAGTAAACTCTATTCGTAAGATTCCCTTTTCTCTCCCTCGTTCGACCCATTTACCAGAATCCGATTTCTGCCCGAGTGCCATTCTCAATGTACCCAAGGCCCATTGTGCAGGGCTGTTAACTTTTCAGCTTGCCGCCTTTATTCGCGGTTTCAGTCCTCCACGTTCGTCCCTTTTGCTCACCTTTCGCCTCGTTGCCTGGAATACTTTACCGGCCATTTTATTTCTGCGCTGATTTTTACCGCCTGAATTACCGTCGAACAATGGCTATCGTTACTGGACGTCTTTATGTGTCGGACAGACAATTCTCAGCCGGTTTAAAATTTAAATCTTGACTTAATTTTCATTCAAAAAACCTTAATCTGTTCGTGAAGCAGGCTGCAAGCGCCCATCATGATTTTTTATACCATTCATGACTTTTTGTCCTTGTCATTTGTCGTCCTCACCTTCTCAATATACCATATAGCACCTCCTTTACTACATCAGTTCCCTTTCCCGTCTATCATATACCTATACACATCTATACCTCTCCCATATACCCCTTTCCCTTCTTCTAAATTAGTATAATTAATATAATGTAATATAAAGTATAATTAATAAACTAAATTAAATCAGTAAGAATTTTCGCTGATTTACAACGCAATCTCAATGATTCAAATAGCTAGAAATGTGTCACTGATTGAAATCAGTAAGAATTTTCACTGGAAATCAGTGAAGTCAGACTTATTCCGATTCAGAGAGTACCCTTCTCCTCTTAACTCCTCTATGTATTCCTTACGCCCTATACCTCTACCATTCTCCACCTCATCCATTTTCACCCACCACCACCATTTATATATATCGTCCCCTCTTATATCCCACCGCCGCATTCCTCATATACCTCATTCCCTGGCCCCTCTTTCACAATACCCTTCACTCTTTCCTCCCTCCCTTCACAGTAATACAAGAATCTGAATTTTAATAATAACTGAATTTCATTTTTAACTTAAACTAAGTAAATCAATTAAATTCAACTATAAATTGGTCTTAAATCCCGTGCCTCTGTCTGAAATATGAAGTAATACAATGAGCAACTGGTAGGTATATTAACTTTCGAATGATTTTCAGTCGTGCGATCTGAAATTCATTTGGGCTAGCAGAAATGCGTGCGCGAATACTTAGGAAAATGTTGATTGACGCGTAGATCTCGGTAAGTTGGAGATGTGTATATTTAAGTCGTTTGAGAAACATTTTTACTTAAATAAAAAAAAGTATTCAAAAACTGGTTTAAATCCAGAAATTATAAAAAAAATAGTGTTGATCGATGCCTGTTTAAATCTATATGTTAGACATGAGCGTCGGTTGTGAAAAGTTTTTTATGACTTAATGCTGAGACAAATTCCAAGGAATACATTATCGTGGAGGTAAAGAAAACTTCAAGTTTTTACGGGAAATGAATTTCCGTATCTTATTTTTATCATTTTTGTCACATTTTATACGTAGGATATGTTATAAACTCCAAAAACATTAAGTGCAGTTTTGACGGGATGTCAACAATATTTGCGTCTTAAATTAACCTAAAAATTTCATTTTTCGTGCGTAAAGCGGTTGACTTTCAACAAAGCGAGTAACTGGAGGTCATATTACAATCATCAGTTGACTTTCAACCGGCGAATGATCCTTTTGGTTACATCTGACATTCAACCTACTTTTTTTACTTAAATTCAGATTCTTGTATTACTGTGTTACTTACATACCTCCTTTTCCTATAAACACATTTCTTTCTCTATCACCCAAGAATATACACTTTTTTTCTTTGTACCCTTCATTTTCGTATACCCATATATATTTAATACGCCCACCAAACCAATCCTTTCTTTCCACGACCACCACTCCTGTATAGCCCTCTCCTTTATATCTTACACTCTCATCTGATATCTATACTTGTAAGCCACCCCACTCTCTACTTATACATACTCACCACTGGCAGCGAGCAGATTTTGTTGTTTTGGTAAACTGCGTAGGCATCCATAATTTACGTTACTCACGTAGAAGGGAGGGAAGGATCAAGTCTGAGGATTGTCTGGTATGGGCAAAGAGTTAAATCGAAGGGGAGAGGGGTAAAAATGAAAAATAATTGCGTGACATCATTTACGGACGACGCCCATTACATTCCGAATTTTTAACATTCTTTTAAGATTTTAATAGTTTCAGTTATTCCAGGACAAAATTTCGTTTTTATAAACATTACAAAACAAAAATAATTTGTAAAAGCTTTGTAGTCTATCCTAACATATTTTAGAGCATGTAGAAATGTTATGAAACTCAAAATTCACATAAAAAATGTTGGCAATTAAAATGGCCAGACCCTGAATTAATTGCATCTTTAATATTACCTATAAGTCTTCTCAATTTTGTTTAGCGAAATTTTGAGTGTGGGAAAGTTTCTATGGGCTCAAAAGCATTTTGGGACAGTTTTCAAACCTTTTAAAAATTACTTTTTTACTTTGTAAAAAATTTTTAATAATACTTTAGGTACCTATTATGACCACAAGAAACAGGTCTCGAGAAAAAATATCTAATTATTCTCTTAAAAATTGCAGTATTGTGACTGATGGTCTCTTTCAGAGTACAAAAAGATTATTTTTCATGAAAGAAATTTAAAGATAAGAAAATTGTTTTCTTTTTCAATTTTTCTATCAACCGAACTTTTATTCTTGTCGCAGGGGAGCACAGTTTTTCTCTTATTACCCTGCATTTCCTTTCACAATAAAGTATTCGAATTACGCAGAAAGTTCTCTGAAATTAGCAAATGTACGTTTTTTGTTTTACATCTACAAAATTATTCTATTCAAAATTAGAATATACATAAACACTCTTAAAAAGAAAACACAGAGCTGCAACAATTTAAGACATGTTGAAAATGTGAAAACCGGAGAGAGAAGTAGTTATCCAGTATCAAATTAGAACAATTAAAAAACATGTGTAGTAACTTAAAAAACAAGTATTACAAGGTGAATACTTTTTAATTGGTACAAATTTAAATAATTGAAAAATGGAATATTAAATCATTATAGGAGCGTTCAGCTGTCTTAAATTCTATTTTTAAAATTTACCATACAAATTTACAATGTGTATCTGGCCGATTTGAAACTCAACTACGCTGAACTGTGGATTTAAGTAACCTGGGTTTACGGCGTTCCTAGAATTTCAGTCCTCGGCATTTTGATGATGCGGGGACCGAGGACCGAAAGAGAGGCGGTGCTCAGTCATGCGTGACCAACAGTAATGCAGTGATAAAGCGGGCAGTACTCTCAGCGCGTTAGTTGCGTCAGCTGTTAGCATGCATCCCAATTCAACAGAAATTGT
>CAKNWU010104543.1:421-10658 GCA_932072015.1 Andricus quercustozae | reverse complement strand
TTTGCCTTTGGCAAAAGTTACGAAAGAGTTGAATCTTTACTCGGCTAGGCGGATTTTTAACGGCACGTGATGTTTTATTGAATATACGGGAAGAATGAGTAGAAATGTGGAATTATCCTAAATCCACTTTACTTGCCGTAAGTTTTTTTGAGCGTCCAGTGCTACTTGATGGTCAACAGTTAGACTTGTTCAGCGTGTGATTTGCTTTCCTTAAGTTTCGAGCAAGTGCCCTAACTTTTGGAGTGAATTTTTTATTTGATGTTATGTAGCTAATCACGTGATGAATATTTGATGTATGCCGTCTCGCCGTTTCAATTTAAAACTGAAGCTGTGCAATACGCTCGTGAATCTTACTCAGGCGTACTCAAGTGTCGTTACTTCTATTGTCGCTAAGCAGGGAGACCGCCTTCTTATAAACTACACAGTTCAGATTCCAGAGAATTACCTCTTCGGGGAGCAAATCGGGGAGGCAGTATTAGCTGCAAATAATTTTTTCATCCCGAGAAAGACTTTTTGGTGGATAGATCTCCTACTTCTCATGTTGGCATTATCGGTTATCTGCAAAGGTGGTCTTGCTGGAACGGGTGGTATGTTCGCTAGAGGATGTTGCTCTTCTTCTTGCCGATAAAGAGCTTCATATCCGTCTTTGCTCAAAAAGGATACCTGATCTCTTAAATACTGAGTCGTTTTATAAGAATATGCCGGGTGCATATTGACTCAACGGTTATGTAACCTCTGCATGAATCCTCTTTTCGCCGATGAGCTTCTTTGCCAACAGGTAAGGATATCCCTCCTGAGTTGGTCCGACTGAACCACGGCCTCCATCCGAGAGAGGCCTATTGTGGGCGGCACTGCGCGATACTGGTGACGTAACGGTATAATTCGTTCATTGGAGAGTTAGACCAATGCAACGTGGTTGACTTCAAGAGCCGGAGCTCTCGGGCGATGGGGTCGCCACATCACTACGCCATTATTTTTATTATTATTTGTTTTTCAAACTTGTTCTCGCGTTAAAAAGAACCCGGTTTTCCATCATAGCCACGGACTAAGTCAAGTGACTGATGAGATGAGGATGTAATTAGTTAATTTAATACAATGTATGAAATCATTTGTGATGATGTTGTAGATAAAAAATTAGAAGCATGGTGTAGTTTGCAGTTCGTCTTTTACCGCCGTATCACTTCCAATGCGACAGGTGTTTAATAAAACTGCCTTCTGAGCTACTGCCAGTACCCTACTGACTCTTAAATGTTCAAGATGTTCAGAGCATCTTGCATGCATATTACCTGTAGTCGAAATCACAATAGGATGAATAGATGCATGTTTTACATTCCTCAATATTGTCTTTACTTCATGGCTTAGCTAGCTATACTTATGGATCTTGCTTGTATAGGTTGCCTGAAAATTTCGGTTAAGTGGACAAGCAATGTCGATGGCGTAGACTCTTCCACCTTTTTTTTCCTCGCATTACGATGTCCGGTCGGTTGGCTCGGATGTCATGATCGGTCTGGATAATAACATCCCTATATAAGATGTAATCTTCGTTTTATAAAACGGGCATTGGAATGTGTCTACACGGTGTCCCAGACTCAAGTGTCCGGACTTATATAGCTGTATAAAAATAAAAAAAATAAAAATTGAAAATTCCTTTTAAAAAAATCCGTTAAAGTTGTAGTTTTTAATTTATAAGATATTCAAGCTGGACTAATCAGGCGCGCCATATAAGTAGTCGCGTGCGCGTCAACGACGGCCCAACGCAGGGTTATCGAAGCGAGCGCAAAGGTGGGGTTAGCGATTGGAGAACACCACGTTGTAATCCCGCTCACGTACACACAGTCGGTTTATACAGCGCTCCTGATTGGACCAGCTCAAATATTTCATAACTCAAAATCTAAAACTTCAACTGATTTTTGGAAGAGGAATTTTAGATTTATTTTTTTAATTTCTATACGGCCATATAAGCCCGGAAACTTGAGTATGGGACACCCTGTATAAAAAGGCATCCATTCTGTTAAGTGTCCTAGGTTTACGGAAAGTTGTTGATATATAATGCCCGCCACATCATTATGCCTGTGCGTATATTCTCTTTGAGCCATCACGCGACAACCATCAATAATGTGCTCAATGGATTCGTTGGTATCTCCACATAATCGGCACCGGTCAACCACGTCTTGATGTAACACGTGTTTGCGATCATTTCTGATGCTGACATCATGTTGATCTAACGTTTTGTGGTGTTCGCCGTGGATGGCTTTCTGTCTCTATTGCGTTTCTAATTCCTCTATGTGTTCTGCGCTGATATTCAAGGCGTCCTCTGAGGACAAATTCAAGGGCGTGTAGTGAATATCAGCTTTACAGATGGTGTCGTAAAGCATAACATCTCGCTTGCTGTTAAAATAGTCTCGCAAATGTATAACTTGTGACTCACACAGTTTCCTGACATCTAAAATGCCCCTACCCCCTCTATGTCGTGGTAGAACTACCCTTTCAATCGCCGAATTACTGTGGTGCATTCGTTGCTTCGTCATTTCGACACGGATGATTCTGTTTAATCGTTCGAGGTCGGTGTTCGACCATTTGATGAGCCCAAATGAGTATGTGCGGACAGGGACGTCATAGGTGTTGATTGTCCTGATCTTGTTTGCCGAGCTAACATAACTCTTCAGCGCCAACCTGAGTCTTGTAGTGAAGGCAGTCGTTAGGCTTGTCTTAACTATCATATGGTGAATACCCTTAGATTCGAGAATACCCAGGAATTTATATGACTACCCCTCAGCCATTGCCTCGAAGTCATTCTCGAAATCGTTCTCTAGCTCTGCGGTCCCTAATTCTCATCTGGTTAAATGCACTATTCTGCATTTATCTAGTCCGAACTCCATGTGGATATCATAGGAAAACTGCTTTGTGACATCCATCACTTGCTGCAGTTTCTGGTCCGAACTAGCGTATAGCTTCAGGTCATCCATGTATAGAAGATGGGTCACTTGATGACCATCCTCGTTATCATGTATTCGGAGGCCATGAGACATGCTATTTAGTGTTTTGCTCAGTAAGTTCGACGCTAAATAGAACCATAATGCACTGAAGGAGTCTCTTTGATGCTCACGAACTTGCGTCATGGCAACAGTGTCCAGGGTGACTAGATCTTGACTGCCTCGCGAGTTTTTAGAACATTCCTTTGTTCTTCTGTAATGTTATTCTCGTCGTAGTCAGAATATATCTTATCTGCTATGGTAAACTGCTATGCCAACGCAGGATGCACACTATTCAGGTACTTTTACCAGAAGTTGTGTGATGTTAGTCAGCTGCATTTCAGGGTTATTGCTAGCTCTTGCCTTCTCTAGTTGGAACCACGCAGAGTTTAAATTGCTTCCGTTCGTTTTCCCCCAAACACCCGACGAATAGTTAGTCATGTCTTCCAGTTAAGGCACTTTAATGTCTTGCTGGATTTTTTGCGTTACACTCAGTTCACGATAGAACCTTCTTTCATCTGCCTGAAAGGTTCGATTTTGTTGCCTTCTTGTACTACTTTTCTTGTCTAGCAGTAAGAACATCAAGCCTCTCCCGTTGGGCGTCTATAATCTCATCTAATATTGCTGGTGTTAATGTATCGATGTACCGAGGGTGTATGCTTTTAAAAACATGGTGTATCAGCTTTCTGGTTCTATTTTCTTTTTTATATTGAGTCAGTCGACCAAATTTGCAGCTTGCTTTGCTGACATCCATATCCAACCTGATCTTCGATGGTGGAGCTCGCTCCCTTCCTGGAGCAAAGACTGCATTTGTAGGCCTAGTTCTGTGGCCCAACGTTCTAACAGTTGCCACAGCTGCACAGTATACAAGAGTTTGCACCTCTAACGCAGTTTGTGTAGCGTTCAAATGCATAGGTAAAACCTTGCTGTTCAGGTGTTGTATTAGTGCCCGCAAATGATTCGTGATGTTCATATTGGACAGAGAATGCCTTTGTGTTGGTTCTACATGTCTGAACTCTAATGAAGCATGACCAAAATTCCTTTCAAGTTGCTGTAGTTTTTCTAGAATTTGGCTGTTCAGAACATCGTTATTAATTTCCGGATGTGGTTCTAATGGATCTAGTACTGGATTTTCGTTATCCCTAGCACCTGTGCCTTCAGCTTCAATCAGGTCTTCGTTGTCCACATCTTCCAAGGGAAGTTCATCAATAGGAAGCTGCTGTTCCACTTTCATTTCGATGGCAGCTATTTCAACAGCCGAAAGCAATCTGTTTATAGATATTGAGCGTTTTTGATCTGCTAGATTCTGCTCTTTTATTCTTGTGGTTAGTTCTGGGTACTTAAGTAAGAAGAGTCGATGATGTTCTCTTCTTACACTTTGCCCGCTTTTCTTTGCCAACAAATAAAAGCGCATTACATCTCTGTTCATATGGTTTGTCCATTTTAATCGCCTTCTTGGTTGTTGAACCTCTGCTTCTGGCTCTGGTAGTATTAGGCCATTTACCTCTGAAGGATTTGGTGGTGCTGAATCATCAACAGGTTGAGGAAGCACATCAATTGCCGCTGCTTGTTCGTGTGACGCGGGTTCCTCTAACTGATGTTCATTGCCGTCGTTTTTCCTCGCCATATCAACCTGTTGTTTAATGTCCATTGCTCTATCTTCTGAAATGTGTAGATTAGTCCTGATGTGCTGTACCTTAGCGATAAGATCTCTTAGTGCGACGTTCTCTATTTGAGGATACTTTGCAGCAAATTTCGTTCTAAAAATGTATCCTTTTTCGCGTGGGAATTCAAACTTCGCACTTTCATAATAGAGACGCACCAATTCCTCATTCATTGTGGTGTCCCACTTGATGCTCTTCCACGGTTTTTCTGTCGAGGTGGTTGGCTGCAAATACCTAACGCTAGCCAGAGCATTCTCAGTAGGCACAGTTGATGTTTAACTGCGTACCGTATGTCGCAGATGTTCTTGCTGGCCCGCTATTGGTTTAGTGAGATCTGCTTGACCATCTCGCAGCTCACCATCAAGACCGTCCCGCATGCTGTGGTCCCCCGCGGTGACTCCAGGGGCGCCCCGACGATCCTCGGGAAGCGATAAGAGTTTCAAAATTTTCAAAAGACTCTTCATTATTACGTATGGGTTTTGGTGTTCCTCTTAGTCACTTTTCTCTTTGTTCTCTGTCTGTCTGGCATGGGAAACCCTGGCAGTAGCAATACTGCAGCCAACATAGCCGTCAAATTCATGAGAGGAAAGCTCAAGCACTACCGCGACGAAAACGCGAGAACACGCGATAACATTATCATTATTATCATTCATTTATTTTATTTAGTCGTCGTTTCCTTAAAAAATATTGGCAGTTTTTTTTATATTATACCGACTGATTTTGAGAAATATCGATAAAATGTTGCTTGACTTTTTTCACCTTTTTTGTTCTCTATTTTTCCTCTGTAATGCTATAGTAGTCGATACCTAAAGAAATACTATCTCTTATGGATCCGACATTTTTTAAATTTCGAAGTATGTAATATTTACTATTACTACTTTTTTGGCTTGAAAGAAGATTGCGTTGCTCAGAAGACACATGAAATTCCATGACGATATTCTGCGATAGTGTACAACTGTACATTAGCCTAGCTAATATCCACACTCTTCAGTTCAATTATTTTAACACTGATTAACTCTAGAATATTTTATTGTATTTTTTGCTTACTACAATGGGTTTTTGTTTTCAGAGTAGTGCATACAGCGCAACACGGTTTTAAGCAAAATTATTTCGTACCTTCTGCGCCATGGAACAGGTAAAGAAGATTTAAATATTGAACCAGATAAATAGTTCAATGTCACAGATCTCCAACCGTGAGCACTGAAAGGTTGGACACTTTATCATATTGAATACATGGCAGCAAACAGCGATAAAAGAGATTTACATTGATAAGTGTAAATGGAGTGTTAAGGATAAAAGCAAATTAAGGTCACTCCATTTCAAATGTTATCATGTGCCATGCTCATTCAGATAAGCTCATAGGTCCCAAGTATTTTATTAAAAGTAGTCACTGTAAATGAACTAATCCTTCTATGAGCAGAAAGAAATTTCAAAAGGCTCAAGAAATTGTGTTAATCCTTCGACTTTGTAAAAATATAAATTAAGAACATGGAGAAGCATTGTGAAGCTTGTGATTTGGATTTGCTGGATGAATACGCATTCCAAGGACACCTCAAAGGCAAGAAACATTTGAAAAATCTTCAGCAAATGGAACGTAAAAAAGGAGCAGCTGATCGTTCAGTTTTTGTGACGTGGGGACCATGTTACTTTTCCCCTGATGATCTATTGATCTACCTGGCGAAATTCGGCACATTACAAAGATACAAGTTTGGACCGAATTTTAATTATGGCATTATTCAATTTCAAGACAGGTACTTTCAGATTTTTAAAGTATAGTTGTATATATCATAATAAATTACCGGCATTTAAAGCCAAGTACGAACTCTACGTTGAAAAGTAAATGGTTATTAAAGTTGGCGAATCCTCATAAGGGCGTATCCACGGAAATAGAAACAAAAGCTTGAAGTCATTACAGAAACCCTCATGAAAAGATACAACATATAATAGTAGGACAAAACCCCAAAAATATACCTGTAGAATATTTGTTACCAGCTACAAATTGAATGCTCTGCGTGCTCACAGCTTTTCTGCGCAACATTTGAAAATTCTGAGGAAAATCATGCTAGTTCAGTGGAGCATAGGCCACTGAAATTTCATGGATTTGACATTATGCTTTGATTTCTAACTCAGCAAGAAAATCTCAAAGTCGTGTCACCGTTTTTACGATTCAAACGTCCCCTCTAACGTCTTCACAAAAAAGTTCCATTTTATTGAAAGGAATAACTTTTGTCCAAAACTTTTTTCCAAAAAGTTAGAATATTTTGAAATATAACAAAAAATAGACAAATAATGGAAAAATATTACTATTTTGTATCACATTACTCGTCTAGAAATATATTTTGAAAACAAAGAGGTTTTTATATTTGAAAGGCCTAAAGTTTTTCCCAAACTAACATCCGGCCAGATCATGAGAAATTTGTCCAAATCTTAGGAAATCGCGCCAACTCAGGGAGAATTACGTAAATTCTTCTCAACTGTTCTAAACTCTTCTCATCTCTTCTCAACTCAGCGTCGATCACTTTAATGTCAACGCGGTCCGAGGCGCGGTCATTGTTAGGCTATCCATAAATCGTCCCAAATTTTGTTCTACGCCAAGAGCGTAGGCGCATCTGTCTTGCAAGGACATGGTGCATCTCGAGCAATGAGGGTGAACCCCTTGCAAGAATGACAAGTTTACGCCTTTGTCGTAGAGAATAGATAATAGAAATATTAAAATATAGCCATTTTATTATTTAAATTGTAAGAAAATGATTCATCTTTAATACGAAATCTCTGCAATTATTAGAAACTTAAAATGAGACTTTGTACATTATTGTTTACAGCGCAAAAAGTTCTTATTTTATTTTAAACTAGCTTGTGCTGTTTTTTAAATAAAGTTTTGCATTCCATATAAAGTTTTCTTCGTGAAAGTTGAAGTAGACGAAGAGAAACAGCTTTCGATTCTGTTTTTGAACATTTTTATTTCTTTAATAAATGTTTTCTCGAAATTGATCACTTTCATTACAGAATTTCTTTGAAAAAAAATGTTCCTCTAAGAGTAGACCAACTTTTGTATAACACTTTTTGCTGCATAATCAACATTTCATCGAAAATAAGCACAATTTAATTTTTCCTCGTTTTTCAACGCAATTGTTCTTTTTTTATGTTAAAAATTGTCTGAATAAAAAAAAATGATATAGGAATTTTTTTGTTACTCTGTTTGCTAGCCGACGCGATATTTGAACTTAAGAAAACCCAAGATTTTAAGAAGACTACTGCATTAATGAAAAAATAAACAAAACGCATAAAAATGCGAAAACTGGATTTTAAGAAAATAAATTTCTCCTTTCCACAAAAATAATTCAGGCCGCGTGAAACTCACAGGATTTATTTCTTACAAATAAACAAGTACAGTACTAAATTGGCAAAATCGACTTTTTATATTTTCAAACAAGTCGTCGCCCGTTTTTTTAATTTTAAACTTTAAAAAAAATTTAAACAGATTTTGTATGGGAACGATAAATACCTCCAGAATTCAAAAAGATATTTATAACATCAAAGTTAGTTAAAAAATTATGTGAGTTTGGAAAAAAATGGTGTTCTTGGAAAAATATACGTCAAAATTTAAATACTCGTAACATCGTGGGTTTTTTTATTGTTCTCAAAACGGAAAAGTACGTGTCGCCTAATTTTCTTTAAAAAAGAACATATTTCGCCGCCAAAAGATTCTGCGACTTTATGTGTGAACTGTGATTGTGAAACCTGTCTGATTTGGAATGGATTCGGCCCTTTTAATAGTATTTTTACGTTATTTCATTTTATATTATAAAGTATTTATAAATAATTTTTGCAATTATGCTACCGGGATGAGCCAGGGGAAATTCTGCGTGCAGTTCTAGGTCTGTCCGATTTACAATTTTGGGTTTTTTTAAAGTTCCAACATAGCATCGGTTAGACAACCATTTACAAAGAAAAATTCCCTGTCTCTTTCCTTGATTATGTCGATTGTTACCATGAAAAATAAACAATTACGTAGAAAAATAAGAAAAATTAAACTGTGCCTATTTTTTAAAAATTTTGATTCCACAGCAAAAAGTTTCTAACAAAAGTAGGACTACTCCCAGAGGAGCATTTTTTCTAAGACATTTTTTGATACATGCAACTGACCAATTATGAGAAAACATCTATTAAAGAAATAAAGAAGTTCAGAGCCAGAATAGAAAACTCATTTCGTACTCTTCCTGATCTTCTTGTATTCTTTAAATTCATCCGTATTCTCTCCGATTCTCTTCGATTCTTTCCAGCTCTCTCAGATTCTCGCCAACTCTGACTTGTTCCACTTCACTCATCTCAACTCAGATTCAAGATCGCGTATTCTTCGAAATTCAGGAATTCTGGCACTCATTTTCACTCAGAGAATAGCCCCTCGATGTCGGATCACAGTGATAGGGATGATGAGGGGAGCTTTCGTGGATTTCCCAACAAACAAGAAGCCGAAGTGCAAAATGACACGGTCGATGATGTAGGTGCCCAGGATAGCTTGGTGTGAAAATCAGCGATAACAAGACGAACTATGAGAATGTCAAAGATGCTGAATATAACCCGATGGATGTGATAAATTTAATCCTGAAACAGAGTCGCAAACGAGAAGTTATGATATGGAACGTGTTCAAAGTTTTTGCGGACGCTCATTTAAACGCCAGCACTCTCGGGCCTAGTAGTGTTTCGGTGATGCCACCGTACCACATTATGCCCGATTTAAGTCGAAATATCGTTGACTTTACTGGTGAAGAGGGAAGTATTTCGGCACGGGAATGGCTTGAGAATATCAAGAGTATGAAGAAACATTACAACTAGCCCGAAAGCTTCACTCTGGGGACTGCGACATCGCATCTTAAAGGAGGGGCGTATTGCTGGTCCAAAGTTCATTCCAATCAAGTAAAATCCTGGAATTAATTCCAAACTGTTTTTGGAAAAACATTGTTAAAAACAGAAAGTACTACGACAAAATGGAAAAAAATGACCGAACGTTTGCAACGTAAAAACGAATATACTAGAGCGTATTTTTACGAAAAATTAAAGTTATGCGATGACGTTAGATTGAACTTCAAGGAGACGAAGGAGAAAATATTGGTAGGGTTACGGTCCCAAGACTTGTGTGCGTCTTCAGCTTCGAAGGACCATCACAATATTGATGACTTGCTACACGACCTTACCGGCTTAGAACGTCTGATCAACTAAAGAACCTAACGAATTAGAAGTTAAAAGGATTCGACTAGCCTTAAAAAGATTTCGAGTGCTAATTCATCTACGCAGAAAGCAGCAGAAGGGAAAAATTCCGGAACTGAATGACGCAAACCTGTGGAGGAGAAAAAGTACGAGCCTGAGGGACGTAATCCTGATCGTCGTCCACAGCACCGCTGAAAAGTGCTTCGGGTGAATTGAAGTGCTATACTTGCTTGAAATTCGGTCATATATCGAAAGACTGTCCAGAGCCGCGTAGGGAATTAAAATGTTTAAAGTGCAACGGCAGCGGTCACATACAGAGGCACTGCGCTGTCCCGACTGCAAATAAGAAACCGGAAGTGAACTTAATCAGTGTTGATCGCGATCCAACGATTC
>CAKNWU010104530.1:370-12941 GCA_932072015.1 Andricus quercustozae | reverse complement strand
GCGCAATAAAAATCCAAAATAAATTTTTTGGATCACACTAACCCACATAGCTAGTCAAATAAAAGCGCATATTCGATTTTTCAAGCTTAGGTTACACTTTGCCTGAATTAGATTTACAATATTTACAATTAAAAATTGCTAAATTCAACATTAAAATTAGAATATCAGATATAAATTTTGTTTCAAAAATAAATTATAAATGTTTATGAAAATTTTTTTTATTTAACATCGTAGTTTTTGTAGCTGGAAAAGGGAAGAGGGTAGTTTTGTTACACCCTAACACATTTCCAGCTCGAAGAGTTAACTATAATTGGTATTTTTGTCAATATGATCATTATTTTTTTCACATGCAAGATATCAAAGATTTCTCTAATGTTAAATAATAATAAATTTTACTTACTTTAAAGAATTTCACTGATTGTTATTTTATTGTAGTTAATCTGGTTCATATTCGTTATTAGTACTTCAATACCTCTTAGTGCTAATTATTTCAAGCTTTTTAAGAATTTAATAAGTAGGATTAATTCGGATTAAGATTGAGGTGTTATCGAATCTGACGCCTTAAAAAAATAAAACAGAATTTTCAAATTTCTTGTTTAAATCAAGATTCAGAAAGAAAAAATATTTTAAAAATTTTATTATACTGAAAGAAATGTGAATTGATTAAATATTATTAATAATATTATACAAAATAAAATTACAAAACCAATTTTTAAAATAACTTATTGCATATTTTCCAGCAGATAGCCCAGCACGTAATTTGCACGCCAAAATTACAAATAAATGCAAATTCCTTTTTATGGCATATACTCCAGGATTTTTTTCTAGATTTTTTCAAGCTTATTTAGTTAGTTTTTTTTCAAATTTTCGGGTTTTTCAAATTTTCGGTTTTTTCTTCGTTAAATATATTTTTTGGTAGAATTTTTTTTTAATATTTTTTTATTACAAGTATAACCTGGATTTTTTTTAAATTTTTAATTTAGTTACTTTTTGTAGAATTTTTCGTTTATACTTTGCTGATTATATTTTCATGTATAATTCTTTGTGTATTATTTTTTTAAAACAAATAAAATACCTCCCAAAAAATAAAATTCCCAACACCGTGAAATTCCCAAAAAATAAAATATTTGAACCAGAAAATTTCCACGATTAAAAAATTGTAGAAATATAAAAATCCTGAAGTGGAAAATTCTTGAATAATAAAAATTCCCAAAAGTTTATAATAATATCGAATTTGAAGATTCTTGAATAACAAAATTCTCCGTACTGTAATATTCCCAAAAAAAAAATTCGATTAAAAAAATTCCCGAAATTATAAAATTGTCAAAACATAAAAATCTCGATTTGAAAAATTCCCGAATAATACAATTCTCGAGAGAAAATTGCTGAATTATAAAATATCCGACATTGTTCAATTCCCGACATTGGAAAATTCCTGAATTTAATTAATTAAAATTTTTTTAAATCGATATTATATACTTATTGAAAATACAATACTCTTTTGAAATCTTTTGGACTTATTTAATCAAAATTATGTTTTTTTAATAAAGAACCATTTTAGACTTTCCTACGAATCCTCAGAAAATTTTTTTATTTGCTTCAAATCTTTCAAGATTCTCAAAAAGCTTCGTTTTGCGAAATCTTCAAAAATCTAGATTTAAATTTTTTTTTAAATGTCGGAAAAGAACAAACAAAAAACAGGAACTAAAAGACATATTCAAGCAGTGCTGTCAACATTTACCACCTACAAAATCGAGAGAATATTTTTGTGTTATATTTTTGCACGTTTTAATAAATTCTCTAATTCCAAGTTCAAAACTTTCTGAAAAATATTGAAAGCATGGCATCCAAATTTCAAACAGAATTTATAACACCATGGAATTCTATGAAAGCACGAGAGCAGATTTATTCCAAACTTTTTTATTGTGAAGTTGTGAGTTAAATTTAAATCATTTTATTCTAATATTTTGTTCATTGACTACCAAATTCTAAATAAAGATATAAAAATGTAACACTCTTTGCGAAGGCTGCAAAAACCCGAAAAATTCAATAGCCGAAATAGAGATTTTCCTGAAATTATAAAAATCCTAAAGAGTTTATAATATTACCGAATTTGGACAATCCTGAAAGAAAATTGCCAAATTATAAAATAGACGACACTGTAAAATTCCCGAATTTATATAATTGATATAATTGTTTTTTAATTAATATTATTTATTTATTGAAACGACGTGTCTCGTCAATTTTTCGGGACGACTAGACGCCATCTTATTCAAAATATAATGATTAAATATTTTATTGGAGGAAAAATTTGTTTTAATGCTTAATGTTTATTTTAATTATAGTTTGAATTTAAAATAATTGAAAAGATATACATTTCTCGATAAAAGAATGTGTTTGAAAATGTGCATAGTATTTAAAAAAATTATTTTTCTTGTAACTTAACATAAATTCGCAACATTCCGCAAAAGAATATTTTTATTTTTAAAAGCGAATAGCTTGAAATTTAAATATTTCAACATTTTTATGACTTTACAGGCGACACAAAAAAAACGTTCACAAAAATAGAATTTTTAATTTTAATACAAATTGATAATGCGCGATTAAGATCAATTATTGCTGAATTAAACACTAAAAATTTTGATTGGCAATTGTTATTATATTCTATGAAAATTAGGAAATTGAAGTTTCGCTTGAGGCGCACTTTTTTTCAAATTTGAACTGTGATAAAAAATTCAGCCGAAATTAAATATATAGGTGATAATATTTTTTCATTGAATTTTGTTTCAAAAAATGATATTTTATTATATCTAATTTATTGTTTATATTTTTAAATTATTATTAATATATATTTTATAACTAATTGATTTATTTATTATTAAATATTATTTTTTTGGTTTAGATTCAGCAGCCTAGTATCCAGAAAGAGAATTCCCTCTTTTTTTTAAATTAAAAATTGAATTTTTTATCACCGTTTAAATTTGAAAAAAACGTGCCCATTAAGCCGAAAAAAAATTCTTCCTAAATTTTCACGTAATCTAAAAATAATATTTGTAATTGGTTAAAGTTGAAAGTTTTTTCGTGCCATGAATTTTACAGTGTCGGATATTTCATCATTGGGAAATTTGTTTTCGAGAATTTTATTATTCGGGGATTTTCAAATTTGACAATGTTATACACTTTTTGGGAACAATGAAAAATGTCAATAAATAAAGTTTCTGACACTGTAAAATTTCCGAAAAGAAAATATTCGAAATGGAAAATTCCACAAATTATAAAATCGCTGCAATATAATTTTACAGCATTGGAAAATGTTTAAATAATAAAATTACCGAACAATTCATAATATTACAAAATTGGAACATTCTTGGATGATAAAATTCCCGACAGTTTTTAATATTACCCAATTTATTTCATCTTTTGCATGTTCTTTTCCATTTGGGAATCTTTATTTCATTTATTGTTATTTCCATTTCAAAGAATAATTTTTGAAAAATACATTTAACATGAAAAAAATAATTTTTTGTTAAAAATAATACATTATTGTATTTTTAGTTATGAAATATGATTGATTGAAAAACAATTTCTGCAGCTGTTTCAATTCGATAATTTTTTAGTTTCAGGAATTTTGCAGTATCGGAACATTTATAAACTGGCTACTTTCTGTCAGACATTTCATTATTCGCGAATTTTAATATTCGCTAATATTATAAACTTTGGGCAATTTAATTATTCTGGAATTTAATTTTTATATTCCTGCAATTTTATAATTTCGACACTTTTTATTTGACTACAGTACGACTCTCTTAATTATTTTTTTTTACAGTTGGAGCCCATTGCACCACGTCACAAGTACACCTACTTCAACAATCAAAAGGAGGAGAAAAGTATGCTTGATAAAAGAACCGCTTATGATCGTCTGCATGACTTCAGCCCATATGATATCACAAAACCACGATGTGATCGTAAAAAGCAATCTACTATTTGGGCAGGAATTCACGAAGAAAATAAAAATCAAAAAGTGGGAAAGACTACTTCCCTTTGGTACGGTCGACCAAATCGAGTGCAGATTGATTTTTCTGAAAGAAAATATTGTCGCACGACTACGATTCATGATGCCTTTTACAGAAAACATGAACTAAATTTAACACCTGATTTAGAGAGACCACTTTTAGAAAATTAAAATAATAACAAAAACAAATTTTTCAAATTTTTGAAACAATTTTGAAGCAATAATTACTAATTAATAATTTTGTATTAAAAGCGTTCCAAGTTAAAAAAAAATACAGTAGTGTCAGAAATTATCTAGAGGTCTGTTTCTTGAGCTCAGTTGAATGCAGGATCTCCATTTTATAAAAAGAAATAGAAAAAACACTTCAAAATTCGATGGTTTTCAAACATTCAAATAACTATGGAAATAATTTTAAAAAATTTCAAGATTTCGGGCTTATTGAATAGGCACGTCTCCGTTGAATTTTGAACACGTTCCAAATTAAAACTGTTCTAAATTGGGTAACATTTTTAAAACGAGCAATTTCACAATTGAATAATTTTCTTATATTAATTAATTTTAGAACAAAATCTAGAAAATACGACAATTTCAAATTGAAAACTAAATTAACTGTTTCAAAGTTAAAATAGCCTATGACGTGGTCGCTCTGACTTGCGGTCCTATGATGATTTTTCCATATCTCTGTAAGAGTGCTGGATATATTTTACCTGGGCCAGGAGACTTGTACAGCCTGAAGGACTTCAGGGCCCACCTAAACCTGGCGGCGGTGACAACCTCGTTGGGTAGTCGCCCATTCAGGCCCAGTTGGGCCGCGCGCGAATTTGAGTCATCTCTGAGGTGTCGTCTTCTTTTCTCCAAACCTTGAAAATCCCGGGAGATGTGTCTTGATCAGGTAAGCCAAGGTATCCTCGTCCGAATCCGAGTACCCCCGCCGGGCGATTTTAGAGTGCCGAGAATAGCGTCCGGATTTCGAGAAAGCAGCAAAAGATGGTCCAGCTCTCTTGCTTTGCCTTACGTATTGCACCCCTGTACTCATCTCTGAACTTTGTGAATGAGGTCCATAGTTCCTTCGTTTTGCCAGTACTGGCACGTCTGAACGTCTCTCTGGTTTCCCTGCGAAACTCTTCCAGTTTCCCATTTCACCAGTGTGTCTTCTCAGCCTTTCATACTCTTGTAGGTCGACAATTACTTTCATATGTAGCTTTAATGGCTTCCATGAAAATTTTAGGTGCCATCTCCAGGGTATCCACGTCTCGAATTCACCTTGAAATCGTGGAAAGTGCACATCTTCCGTTCTTCTTGGATTTCTGGCCCATTTTGGGGCCAGCGGGTACAATGGATTCCATCACGAACTCTATCTGTGAGTTACCTGAGAGAGTGGGTTAATCTTAAACTCTCTATTTCTTGATATTATCTCTAAAACTGGTGGTACAGAGAGTGATGTCAAGGACTTCCCCCTTGACCGAGTTACGGAACTTCGGGGTGTTCACCATGTTAAGAATATCTAAATCAGTGGTGATTAGGTATTCCAGTAGGTCATTGCCTCTTGAGTTGCTGTCCATGTTACCCCACAAAGTATGATGGAAATTAGCATCGGATCCCAGTAGAAGAGGAATACCCCTTACCTTGCAATATTCCACCAGTATACATACCTTCACTGGTGGGTTAGTTCGCTGTCATAAGAAAATAAGTCGCTTCCCCTTCCTATTCCTTTGAGATCCGTGGCTATCACCATCCGGTCTCTCGAACATAGCTCAACCAGCGGGACAGCGTTAACTCTCTACGCCAGTATGCAGACCCTTGGTTTGGCCGCCTTGGGGTCCCTGTAACAAAAAAGAGCAGCCCACCTAATCTCCTTATGGTATCTCGAACTAACCAAGGTTCCTGGATGAGCGAGATACCTGTGTGCCTCGCATCCATGCCTCTCTGCAAAACTACAGAGGCGCCGTTACTGTGACGCAAGTTAATTTGGGGAATGTTTAGACCACAAGCAGTCATTTAGGTCTGCTCCCGATCTTCCTCTGTCCCAACAGGCTCCTCCTGTCCATGGCCGGCAACTCTAAAGTAGACCTGTCAAAAATTATAGAAGGGCCTGTTGTTGAGGGCCGCAAGAGCCCTCATCTGGGACTCAGGAATCTGCACACCTAGGAGATACCTGGTGCCTTCTACTGTCTAGAACGCCAGGACGCTGTCTTAAGTTCCTTGTATTTAGGGTGCCAAATTTTCAGCACGATATCTCATTCCGTGTGGAAGTAAGTTGTGAAAAAACGTACCGATATAGCTTCCAGTTTTATTTTATTCGAACAAAATTTGTTCAAACATGCCCACCGAAACAAAGCAGAGACATGTAGTTTATTCCATCCTCTTTTATTTTCCAAACTTTCAGAGCGATATCTTATTTCGTTTGGACATAAGTTGGGAAAGAAGAATTAAGGGCCACGTGATCCACTAGTTACATGTCCTTAACAGATAATTATTTTGAACTATTGGTCTGAATGATACTTTACTTTTCGTAATTCTTATCAACAGTTTCGAAATCTACCTTAGAAACAGAAACAAACATTGTAATTAGATAAAAAAATGGATATCAAGAACTTGATTATAAATAACTGTATTTAAACAGGTAGAGGTTTCACACAATTCGAAATTGTGTGAATATAATATTATTGTGTGCTTTACATTTTTTTCATGAAAAAATGATTTAAAATTTTTAATCAAAAATCTTTCTACAGGTAACCGAATATTTTTGTTGTGAGATGATTTATGAAACATGAATATCAATATCGCGCGCCTAAAACATATGAGATAAAAATTGAGATAGCGTATATGTAAATCACTAAAGCACCAGAATATCCATTGGATACAGTGTTAACCAAATTCTTGATTAACGCATACGTCAGTTTTTCCCAAATTGGAAAAAATGGGGATTGTTTATAATCTGACCTTCATTTTGACGGTTATCCTTAATTCAATTGGTAAACATAATATAATATGTAGTACATATAATTCTCGAAATATCTTTAAGATATCCGCAAATAAAAATTTGTCCTGCGTAATCCGACTCTATTCCAACTGGTATTCTTCTCAAAACTCTACAAAATGATGAGGAAGTTAATTTGAATTTATTTAGAAGGAATCTAGAATGTGTGAGGTATAAAAATTAAATTAAAAAAAATTTCCTGTTAATGTAGAATTGTTCTAAATTTTTTAACCAGAAAGTACATCAAACATTAGATGGCATTAGATGGAGTATACAGTATAATGTTTATAATTTCCGGAATACAGTAACCTCTTGCTGGATATTATGGATCGTAAATTTATTTCCCTCCGACTCTCAGGCATATTAGTAGAAGACTTTTGTTAGTAAGCAGGTAAAAAAGTCAAACTTTAAAAAATAAATATTTTTGAAATTGCTGATCTGAGAATCAGATTTTCGAAATTTACCATTTTTTCGATTCCTGGCATATGCAATTTGTTTACAGAAGTTTAAAATTTGATCAGTTTGACTCAATTAAGCTTATTTACAAAGTGGATACTGAAGAATTGAAAATTTTTCAACGCGAACTTGGCGATAATTCACCAGAAAATAGGCTAATGGGTCAACAAATATAGGCGGGGTAGGAGCTCTTCAACCCAAAACTTAACTTCCTCAGAATTGTGTCTTGAACATCCACACAGTATATTAAGAACTTAATTTTAAGAAAGAATGAAACCCACTTCAGAACAACAATAAAGTTATATACTAATTGTATTCACTCCCATTTATCTGAATTTAATAGATAATTCTTAAGCATTCTTTGGAATTCTCTTGACTGTATTTGGACTTTCCCTGAATTTTTTCCACTATCATTTTCCTTAATTCGATGGAGATTTTTTTACAGGGTGTCCAGCGACCTTGAAAACCTTAAAAACCTGGAATTCTCCTGGAATTCTATTGAAACTTGATAACTTGGGAATCTGCTTAAATTTGTAACGAGAACCATGAATTAAATTTTTTTCTTTTCTTTTTAAACAGTTATTTCTTTGCAATGCGAAAAATAATTCAAATCTTATCAGGATATAATTCACCTTTTACTTATTATGCAGAATGAATGAAGAGATTTGTAGGCATTTTTTGTAGACTTTACCAATTATTTTATAGATTGCAGTAAACAGATTTTAATATTGGTAATAATTCCATAGTTTTTAATTTCGTCTCCGCTAATATGTTATATTAGATATTTATAATATCAAAAAGGATTTTGAACATTCGACAAAGATTTCACTCATTTCAAAGATTTAAAAAAGGCGTGCAAACCAGATTTCAAATATTTTACACCAACTTCACAAAGTTTTTTAAATTTTCACAAGATTTAAAGGATTTCAAAGATTCCTAAGAATCACTGGGCACCCTGTTTTAAATTATGACCGCAAGTTATGACCGCTCTTTGCAGTACGAGAAATTTCCAGAAGCAAGATGGGAAAGAGAGGTTATAATAAAAGGCCTAGGACCTGTAAACTGGAGTTCTAAACAAAAATTTAAAAATGTGGAATTTAGTGTTGAAAATGTATTAAATTGTTTTAGTATTTCTTTATCAATTTTATGCAATTATTTACTTTTATCATTTTTTCTCCTTACATACATTTCAGAGAGGATTGGAAAATCTTAAAGCTTATTTGGATGAGTCTGGTATAAATACAGACCCAGAAGCGAAAGAAAAAAAAATTAAAAAGTGTAAAACTCAGGGTGATAGCGATTTCATGTATAAGACTACAACTTTGATGAGAAAACCTCGAAAGAACCAGGATCGGAGTAAATTGAAAGAAAAACAGTATCTAAAGATTCCTCGATTTCCGTGTCCATCCTTGAATTTTAAGAAACTTTTGAGCTTTAGCCATTCAGCGCAAACACTGGAATGGATTCCAGATCAAAATCTGACCTCACATTTATCCTGCAGAAATGTTTCTGATAAGGACAGCTCAATTCATTATAATTTGCACTCTCCATCTGCGAATAGCAGTTCCTGCCACAAAGCCGTGAAAGATCTTCTTTACCATCGCCAAAGGCATAAGGAGAAAAAAGCAATTCTCCAGTGGAGAACTTGCAGATAAAAATCCATTGAGAATGGAGAACTCCAAGCCAAACCCTCTCCCAGCATCTATGGGAACTACCAAATTCAGAGTTTCTTCTGGGAAGCAATATTGCAAGATAGCCTTCAGGGAAATAGTTGCTCGCAATACGGAGCAATACGATGAATTAGAAAAATCGCCTTCGCTATCTACAAAGGACGAAAATAGAAAAATTTAAATTTGAATATTCATCCTCGCAAAATAAAGATGATGAATTCTTAGCACCTGAAAGTTCCAGCGGACATTTGAAAATCATATCGTGCTAAATACAGAATAATAGAGATCTGCCAGCTTCGATAGAGACCGATCTTACACCAGGAAAGGATATGGATACAGAAATAATTTCGTGAGACCAGAAAACATACCTTGAAATCCAGGAAAAAAGACTAATACTTATGTGTATTTTTATAACGCCCATCGTACACACTAAAACAGATTATTGACTGTCAAACGATTCCTTCCACTATCAAAGGATTTTCCATTCAAAATTGGCATGAGAGGAAATGCTTTCACAGTTAAAGGATTGTCGTTTCAAATGCTATCCTTTAACTGTGAAAGGATTTCCTTTTATCTTGAAGTGAAATCTATTGTAATGATTTGATAAACAAATCAATCCTTTTGTTCGACCGACCATGTTTAAGAATGTTAATTTGTGAAATTTCTTATGCCTTACGGCACACATAAAAATTAAATAAAAAATGAGCCAAAAACAACTTTCCAACTCAAAATTTATTAATTAAAAAATCCTTTCTCCATCCTTTACTTACGTTTCGGTACAATTGCGTACCTCTTTTAAAAGGATTTTAAACCTAAATACAATAATACTTCAAGTTAGCAATATTAAACAGAAAACATACAAATAAAAAAAATAATAAATATAAATTTTTACCTGAGATAAGATTAATTTCGAAGAGTAAACAAATATTGAAAAAGAAAGATAGAAAAACGATGTCACTTTTGAATAAATTCAAATCAAAAATTTCAGTCAAAACTAAATAAAAATACATTAAAATTGTTTATAGAAGTCTCAAAAAAAAATTGAAGAGACTGCACTCACTTTAAAAACCTACATCTTGAAAATATAGAAAAGAAATCTTTATATTGGTTAGGAAGCACGAAACAAAATTGACGATATGGAGATACAATAAGACTTGTTAACTCTTCGAAATTAATCTTATTCCAGGTACAAATTTATATAAATTATTCTTTTGATTTTATTTTTTTCTGTTTAATATTGCTAACTTGAAGTATTATTGTATTTAGGTTTAAAAACCGTTTGAAAATGGTAAGAAATTGTACCGAAACGTACGTAAAGGATGGAGAAAGGAGTTTTTAATTAATAAATTTTGAGTTGGAAAGTTGTTTTTGGCTCATTCTTTATTTAACTTTCATGTGGACCGTGAAATCTATTGTCGCACCAAAGAAAGAATAATTTTTTTTAATCGTTAAAAGAAAACTTATAGCATGATATTACGTGCAAGTAATGTACAAAAGCCGATCTTTGGTGAATTTAAATATAAAATTGATAATCATCAATTCTATAACAACAATCCGTTCTAGATTTCAGCGTTAAAAAATTTAAAGATACGACTTTGTGTGCGGGGCAAATTTTTCATACGCCAAAAGCGTAAAAACGCATTCTGAAAGGAACGTAATTTTACTGTTAATATACTTTTTCTTAGAGTGTACTCTAAATAATTTCACTCATTTTATGTAAATTTGGAAACAAAGAAAAATTTATTTATGATTTTAATGGTAAATTTTTTATATTGCAAAGAAGTCATTAGTAACATTTTTTTAATTGAAATGAGAAAAATAACCTTAATAAACTAAAAAACATTTTCTCCAGAAAAAATGTCAGTGTAATATTACAAGTTTTTAATTAAAAGGGACATACGAGTAATTGTTATTTTCCAAGTTTCTTAAGACGTGTTTTATTTTTTCAAGTAAAAATCTAAGTTAAAAAGATTTGTTATTTCAAAGTATTATTCAAAACAAGTTTCGTTCTTAAGTCGAACTGAACGGACTGTAATCCGATTCGAATCAGCTGAGGACTAAATCAAATTTTCCGAACCGACTCACCTAAGAATTGGATCGAATTTGATTGATTATTAAATATATCGTTTCCCAAAGCCTATTTATTTATTATTTTTCTTATGTGTCGATTTAATAAAATTATATTCAATTTAATCTGCTGAGTCAGTTTCGAAAAATTCGACTCAATCTAAACTTGAGCCGGTTCGTAAAATTCAATTGAATTATCAGTTGATTCACGTTCGAATGTTCGTTTGGTGTTTCTGAATAAAAATAAACTGTTTTTCATTCCACAGTTTAGATCATGCCTGACAAAAATATGTTACGGGGTCATTGGCAGAATTAAAACTGCAGTTTAGTATATTGAAAGAGCATCTAGACAGTATTGAAGAAAAGAAGGAGGACATTTTGAGGATCTTGAGGAAAATGCATAATAAACTCGGAATACTTAACCAAGATGGTACACGAGCTTTCCATGCTGCTGATTTTAAAGCTCTGTTTCCTGTAAAAACTCTCTACAAACTGTCACAACTTCAAAATAATTGATTTATTTCAGATTATAAGGTCGAATTAGTAAGTTCACTTAATTTATTTTGAACCACCTTTTTATAGAAAATCTTGGATTGAAAAAGTTTTTAAATAAAAAAATGTAACATTTACTTGAAACTTTCAGTTTAAAACAACTTCCATTACTATAAATTTACATTATTTTCAATTAAGAGACAGAAGTTATACTTTAAAGTTTGAAAAGCTTGTTTTTATCCATTTTTCTCTGGTTTATGTTATAATTATAAAAACATTTTATTTATTTAGGTCGAGTTCTTATAGGCCGAATCCGTACCTGAGCTCCGAAGGTGAGGAAAGGACGGCTTGAATAAACTGAGCAAAAGTAAACTTACCGTCTATTCAAGATCCGAGTCTAGGACAGCGGCAGGACTAAGGCATTTATCCATTGTTCTTTAGTATTTAGTATTAGTCACAAGGCCTACGTAAATAGCCGACTAAATATGTCCGGGGTCGGTGTCGAGGCTGAGCACTGATTTGACAGCTCGAAAACATTGAACAGACGGCGCAAAGCATCGTCAGCCGCCCAGAAACCAGAGAAGAAGGACGACAGGAGGGGACGCAAACAACACGACGCATCAGTCCCACGCATGCCAAGAGAGTTTGCGCTGCCACCGTTGCTTGGGTAACCAGCGATCAGTAGCTTGGTGGTGGCCATCACGCATCAGCGGCCAGAGAAGCAGAATGAGGGGATGGGACACAACTGACACGACGCATTAGTCCCACGTATGTCATGAGAGTTCGCGCTGCACCCATTGCCACGGTAACCAACAAGGAGCAGTGTGGCCAGATCTGACACGCCAAATTTTCTCACACAATGACAGTGTACGTCCGTGTGAAGAAGATAGGAGG
>CAKNWU010104372.1:1366-12388 GCA_932072015.1 Andricus quercustozae | reverse complement strand
TCAACGCTAAACAGAACCATAATGCACTGAAGGAGTCTCCTTGGAATATACCCGTCGTAATGCGTATTGACCTAGTTATCCGTGATTGTCCATGATCAAAATACTTGATTCTTATACCCCAAAGCATCATTATTTATATTATTATTATCATCATTATTTACATATAATAAGGATTCCAAAGAAATTTGTGGCCTTGCTTTAATCTCGGCAAATTCTTCAACCAGTTCAGACACATCCAATAAATTCGTAATCACTCGCTTAATTGATATCATAGTCAAGTTTGACAGTCTCTTTTCCACCATTACTGTTCGCAAGTAGTTTTTTATTATTTTCAATGTTGAAAAGCATCGCTCCACGCTTGCGACAGATACAGGCAAAATGGTTAAAGTTCGGTATGTTATGAACGTGTTTGAAACACGAAATGCAAGTTTTCATTTAGTATGAACGTAAAAATTTCATTTGCACTCATGTTTGGCTTGAGGTAAGTTCTTAACGCAATACGTTCATCATACAAATCCAGGCCTACTATATCTGAGCGCTTTTCGTCTTCGTTTGTAAAATTTTCTTGTAAATTCTTGTACTTTTTAAGAAAGTCTAACTCAAACCGCTCTTGTAAGGACATGATTATTACGTCTAATATTATGAAGTAAAAATCAACTTTAAAGCTTTTCTCGGGATCATCTACCCTTATGAAAATATATCACAGGAAAAAAATGTCAGGCCTGTCATTTTTTTCCTGTCATTTTTTCGCGACCACAGGAAAACGACAGGAAGAACGACAGCCGAAAATGACTGGCCCTAACTGGCCATAATTTATAATAATATCGCCTGAACATTATAAAGTATCGACGACTTGCATATTTATTAGTGAACTATTTGAACTTTCCTGTAAAGCATAAACAATCATTAGCAAAAGAAAACCATTATGGGAATTTTCATGATGAAACACCTTTGTGTAGCCTGTGTCCAATTCCGATTTCTCTTCCAACACATCAATTGTGAAATGTGTTCGATTTGTCATTTCAAAGCCTTCTTATCCTTACGAAGCGCTCAACTTGAGTACCACGGCAACAATTTCGGACTATTTTCACCTTTCTTCATTTCCTTAACAAGTTCACTGCGTGCTTGCAATTCCATGAACCAACAAAGTATGGTCTCGCCACGCGCATCTAAAAAAAGTGAACCAATCAAATGGTCCGTTGGTTGTGCGTGGCAAGAGCATTCTTTGTTGGATCATGGAATTGATAGCACGCACTGAACTTGTCAAGGGAATTAAGAAACTTGAAAATAGTCCGAAATGGTTGCCGTGGTACTCAAGTTTAGAGCTTTGTAAGGATAAGAAGGCTTTAAAATGGCAAATCGAACACATTCCACAATTGATGTGATGGAAGAGAATTCGGAATTGGACACAGGCTACACAAAGGTGTTTCATCATGAAAATTCTCATAATGGGTTTCTTTTTCTAATGATTGTTTATGCTTTACAGGAAAGTTCAAATAGTTCACTAATAAATTTGCAAGTCGTCGATACTTTATAATGATCAGACGCTATTATTATAAATTATGGCCAATTAGGGCCAGTTATTTTCGGCTGTCGTTCTTCCTGTCGTTTTCCCGTGGTCGCGAAAAAGTGACAGGTAAAAAATGACAGGAAAAAAATGACAGGCCTGAGATTTTTTTCCTGTCATATATTTTCATAAGGGTACTTCATGCAGCGTACCCATTAGGTTTTTAAAAAGTGTAGCTTCAGTTAGAACCACAAAAAAATGTTGTTTACCCCAGAAACCAGAATAAGCTTCGCCTACGTTTTAGGGTCGCTGAATCCGAATCCTGGGTCCGTTTGGCTCGACCACGTCAGATTTCGTCCCTAACCTCAAAAAACATGATAATCTCTGTGTTCAGGTGAAACATGATTCTTACCTATGAAAAGTGGTCATATCCTAAGTTTTCGAGGTCGCTGAGTACGAATCTGAAGTCATTGTAGGTCTATGACATCACATTCCGTCCCTAACCTAAAAAAAAACGATAAATTGGTGATCTTATGTGAAACATGTATTTTCTCAATGCAAAGTGGCCATATCCTATGTTTTCTAGGTTCCTGAGTACAAATCCTGAGTCCGTTCGGTACCACGGTCCCAGCCTTTAAACTTTGATGCGTAACTTAGGAAAAACTTTTAACCCAACAGAACAGACTCGCCAGTCGTCCAAATCCTCGTTTAGCGAAAATTGAAAGCTAGTCAAAAATCAGTTGATGCTGTTGACAGCATTGTCCAGATAACAACCGTGCGAACCAGCAATTCGACAGATTATTTGAACAATGATTGCCCTGAAAGGGGATGTGTAGAATGATTCGTATCACTATCTGTTGGATTAAAGAAGCCAATAGGAGGGTACTGCCTTGCAGGGGGTCATTAGGGTGTGAGGATAAAACCGTACGGTGTCCGACGACGAGTTGACTTTGTCCTAGTCAAAGTCGGAAAGCCCTCATACTTAGCCCTGAAGAGGTATGAGCCCAGTGGGCACACAAGTCCTAAAGTTGTCCTATAGACGTCTTATGGCGTACGTCTTGATGACGTCCTGAGGACCTTTTAAAGACACGAAAAGATCCAAAGGATGTCTTAAGGACGTCAAATGGCATGGCATAGAGGTACATTCTAAGGACGTCTTTAGGATGTCTCGGTGCCCACTGGGAGGGTTGTCACCCTCAAGACGGCATCAACTGATTTTCGACTAGTTTTCAATTTTCGCTGGACATGGAATCGGTCTGTTGGGTTAAAAGTTTTTCCGAATTTACGTATCAAAGTGTAAAGGCTTGGACCGTAGTACCGAACGGATTCAGGATCTGTACTCAGGAACCTAGAAAACATAGAATATGGCCACTTTGCATTGAAAAAATACATGTTTCACATAAAATTACCAATTTACCGTTTTTTGAGATTAGGCACGGAATGTGATGTCATAGAAACACAACCGCTCCGAATTCGTACTCAGCGACCTCGAAAACATAGGATATGACCACTTTGCATTGAAAAAATACACGTTTTATATAAAATTACCAATAAACTATTTTTTTTTAGGTTAGAGACAAAGTATGACGTGATTGAACCACAAAAAATCCGAATTCGTACTCAGCAACATCGAAAGCATAGGCTATGACCACTTTGCATATTTGCATATTAGCATAACTTCACAATGTAAAATTTGAACATCATCCCAGTCAAACTCATCGTCAACATCAACAAATTCCAATGTTATCTGGCAAGAACACTCTTATAACAACGCCCCAAACGAACCTCACTTTTGTGTTCTTCAATACTAGTAATTAGAAATCTGCCAGTCTGTCGCACGTAAGTCAGGTCTTGCAAGTGAACGTGTAAACAACACCACTTTCTTGGAACTTATCTGAAGGATCTTTACAAAAAGTTATTGAATCCATTTTAAATGGTATAAGGAAAAGAGTATGAATCTTGACCTTTTTCAACATAAATTCAATAGTTTTCGAAAGTTCACCAAAAAATAGAAGAAGAAAAGTATTTAAGGCCATGTGATGAGTGGGTCACATGACCGGTTTCCTACCTAACCGACACTATTTTTTATTTGTAAACTTATGTTCACACGAATAGCCTCATCGAGTTGAAAATTTGGGATAATAAATAAGAAGCACTAAGAAATGCGGCTCTGGTCCTAAATTTTTATAATTATGAAAAAAGCAAAAAAAAATTATTTACAAAAAAAACTTTTTTCACAATTATCAAAATTTAGGACCAGAGCCGCATTTCTAAGTGCTTCTTATTCATTATCCCAAATTTTGAACTCGATCTGACTATTCGTGTGAAAATAAGTTTACAAATAAAAAAAGTGTCGGTGAGGTTAGGAAGCCGGTCACGTGACCCACTCGTCATATGGCCTTAAAAAACTTTATTCTTTCAATTCTTCCTGATTATATGTAGGAAAAATATTCTTTTGTTTGTTTTTGATTGGTTGAATTCTAATTGTAATATGTTTCTCAATTAAGGGGATTTATTAGAGTTTGAAAACGGGATTCCATTTTTCAGCCACACGGTTTAATATTTTTGTCTTATTTTTTGCATACGTCATCTAAATATTATTCTGTTTTGCCGAACAGAGCCGGATTCTCGACAAAATGTTTATATTTTATTTTATAAACAAAAAGAAAAGAACAATAGGGTCAGATAGCAGTGTTAGCTGCATGTGCATTTTTGCGGGATCGCCATCGACCCTCGTCAAGTAGCACAATGCAGGCACCCCGGAGCTCGTCGAATTACCCGGAACGAATCACCCTTTAATTGTTATGAAATTCAGGCCGGTCACAAAATGTGAAATTATGAAAACATAGCTTGAATCAATTATAATTAGCAGAATCAGTTTATTTATATAATTTCAAGAAAGTTTAAAAAAGATTAATGAAAATCGGTTAATATTTGCAGTAATAATAGAAATGCTAAAGTGCACACGAAAGTATAGCCAGATACACCGTAGCGTATCGAATCATGCGGAAAGAACGACACTTTCATTGATAGAACATAAATGCCGGTTACGAAAACTAAAATTTGAAAGGATGGCTTGATTCAATTTTAATTACCAGACTTAGTTTATTTATATCATTGGAAGAAAGTGAAAAAAAGATTCCTGAAAGTCGGTTAATAACTGCAATAATAATGGAAACGTTGAAGTGCATACAAAAATATAGCTGTGCCGAAAAGTTGACACATACTCCTTCATTTTGAATTGTAAGTAATCAATTAAAAAATACTTATAAAGAAGTCTTACTGAAGTTGAATAATAAGCCTTACTAAATGAATTAGCAGTTTGCTAGTTAACACTATGAGAAAAGCTTACTAAAGCAATTACAGTCAAACTCTGATTTAACGTTCCCGAATTTAGCGTTTCCGAGAATTCACGCCGCGCCGCGGGTAGGCTTGTCAGGAGATGCGCGGGGTGTGTTTACCGCTTCCGAGAATTGACGCCGCGCGGCTTGTAGGCTTGTCAGGAGCTGCGCGGGTTGTGCGGGGTACGCTAAATCAAGTTCAGTTAACCCTTTTTTGGCACACCTCTCTGGAGTAACGTACTTCGCACACGGGGTCGTTGACGACCCCAGAGTGAAAAATTTATATAAATCACAAAGTATTAAATATTTTTATTTGAACATTTTTTATATCTTTTTGAATACTTAGTTTAAAAGACCATATAGGTTATATAGCTAAATATTAAATTTAAATAAACAAAAAAAATGTCTGAAATTGCATGAAGGTGAAAAATGCCAATTTTCATCAAAAAAATCATAACTTTTGTTTCCTTCGATAGAATTAGCTAAAAATTGAACTGTGGCTTCTTATAATGCATTGGTACAAGAAAAAAATTAGCGTGAAAAAGTTATTTTAAAAACGGTATTTATTCGGGGAAATGAAAGTGGGAATTTCGTGAAAAATTGAACTACGTGTTTTTCCCAAAATAACATGATTTATTTATTATAAAAAAAGCTGAAAAACATTCGAAGAACTTATAATCTACGCATTTAAATAACTAGATTCATTATTTTAAATATCTAAGCAAAATAGAGAGGAAGAGATAGATATATAGATATGAGGTAGATATGTTATATACTGGGTGTTTTTTTAAACTTGAGACATCGAAATATCTCAAAAAATACGCACCCTATGAAAAAATATCCGTGATAAAAACTTTTTTTTTTCGAGGGGGAAAAGCGACCTTTAAAAAATTTGCCCCCCCCCCCCCCCAAGAGGCAGGGGGGGTAAATTGAAATAAAAATAGGAACCCCAATTTTGTATCACAGATTCAGACCCTAATTTATGAAATACGTAAGTTTTATTTGCAAATTTTTTTTTCGATTTGCGAAAAAAAACCCACCCACCCCCAGCATAAAAGCGGGTGGGGGTAAATTTCTTCAAAGTCGCTTTTCGCCCTCGAAACTAAAAAGTTTTTATCACGGATATTTTTTTACACGATGCGTATTTCTTGAGATATTTCGATATCTCAAGTTAAAAAACACACCCAGTATATTAAAAAAAATATATAAATTTGCAAAATATGATGTTCCAACCTTATTTTTTAATTTCCAATCAAAATATATGCAGAAAAAAATGCACTCCAAATTTTCATTTTCAAACGTATTTGGCACACCGGGGGCGTGAACGACCCCAGGCGACTTTGAACGACTCCTGTATGGAGATGAGCCGATCCAGACTTACGCTCTATGCCCTGAAAGTTAGTTTAACATCGAAATTATCGATATATGTTACTATAAACCCGCTGCCCTTATGTTAGACTCTCTAATTTTGCAATTTTGGACGTCTGGGGTCGTATACGACCCCATGTGCCAAATAAGGGTTAAGGTAGGTCAGGTCCAAGGACAGCCCCAAAACCGACGTTCAATCAAAGTTCGACTGTATTAACCGACTTTCTTCGATAAAAATTATGATTTTCATTTTGTGCACTTGAATGTCAATTAATGAACATTGAAATAAGAGTAAAGTGTGTACATGTAAATCAAAGAAAAAATGGGGTTAAACATATGAGTGGTAAATATTCTATCCATATATAAACGGATAAAATTATCACAATTTCTGTTTTGGAAACAGGAAACTGCGTTATTGACGACTTTCCAAGTTCGAATCCAAGTGATGAACATTTAAATAAGATAAGAACGTATTTTATTGAATTTTGAAGGTGACGCAAATATTGAGAATCTCGTAAATTTATAAAAATTTCCAACAATGCACAATTTTCAGAGAGGCTTGAGATTGTGAAAAAACAAGTGAGTAGGCCCAGACTTTCCTTACGTGTGTAGGGTGTCGGGGGGAGGAGCTTTCACAAATAAAAAAGACTTAAAAATTACATATCTTTTCAACCAAGGTACTATAAGCTGTATACGTATAATTGTTTTTGAATTGTTACTTTGATAAAGATCAAGTTTAAGGATTAGGGATCAAGTAAAGGATCAAAATCAATATCAAGAAGATAAGGATCTTGTGAGTTTTATGCGGGCAAAATAACTTTTTTGGCCAGTAGATTTTTTTGTTATACAATAGAATTTTGTTCTTGTTCTCGCAAAAGATTATGTATACGAAAATATGTGAAGGTGAAAGTTTGAAGGTCTATGAAAGTTCTATTCAAAATACCTCTTATTCTTTTGCCTTTTTGCAATTAGAAAAATCTTGCAAAAATATTTGGAAGGACAATGCAGCTGGCGTTTGCAGAAAAAATATTTTTTTGATGTTTTCAAAATTTGAAGAAAACCAATCAAAAATATTTTCAGGAAAACTCCATCTTTCTTATTTTGCCCCATATTTTGTTTACAATATCTGATCATACAATAAAGATATCGTATCACTTTTTTGCATTGTAAACCATTTTTCAATGTTTGACGAAGTTTTTTCCCTAAACACGTAAGTTTTCAGTTTTTCCCGTAAATGATGAAATATATCGCAAAAGAACTAGAGGTATTTTTCATAGAACTTTTCTAGACGCGCAAAAATTTTATCTTCAAAATTTTATATGCCTCATTGCTGACGAGGAAAACTAAAAAAATGTTAAGTCTGATTAAATGTTATGTAATTTTAACACTCGAAGCAAGGTGAAGTTACCGCTGTAGGAGAAATTGCTTTTCGGGGTCGTACGCGCACTTGTAACATTTCAATGCCTTGTAGTATCCTAAATATGCAGCGGGCCCAAACATATTTTGGGACTATTCGATTTGGCTTCCTATCCGCCATTACACGGAACGGATTATCATATTGAATTCGTCGCAGACTGTAATCACCTATCTCACGGTCGTGAGACGTGGTTACAGCTGAAATTTTACCGCGACTTCGCTGGGAGCGGGTGCAATTTTTCAGATTAGCTCCATTTCCCGGCGAAATCCTGCGGTTGTCCTTATGACAAACTTTTAACTATATACATGATATAGAGCTTCGAAAATGAGAATAATTTTGATAGAGGTTTTTAAAGTATCATTTGTCATCCATTTAACAGTTTGCGTGAAAATTGTATAAGGATTGAAAAGGCCAGAATGCAATAACAATAAGTGGAGTTATTACTAGAATTCGGTGTTCCATTTCAATTTAAATATTTTCCCAAACCCTGCATTCGAACGTGGAAACTTCGGAAGTGATATAAACCTAATACAAAGGTGTGGAAATCTGCTATTCAAGGATGCAGTTTCCTGTTTCAAAAACAGAAATTGTGATAATTTTTTCCGTTTATATATGGATAGAATATTTATCACTCATATTTTCAATCCTATTTTTCTTTTGAATTATATTTATACATTTTACTCTTATTTTTATATTCATTATTTCACATTCAAGTGCACAAAATAAAAATGATAATTTTTAACGAATGAAGTCTGTTAGTAATTGCTTTAGTAAGCTTTTCTCACAATGTTAACTAGCAAACTGCTAATCCATTTTGTAAAGCTTATTATTCGACTTCAATAAGACTCTTTTATAATTAGTTTTTAATTGATTACTTATAATTCAGAATGAGGGAGTAGGTGTCAAGTTTTCGGCACAGGTATACTTTTGTATGCGCTTCAACGTTTCCATTATTACTGCAATTATTAATCGATTTTCAGGAATCTTTTTCTACTTTCTTCCATTTATATGAACAAACTAATGATGTATCTGGCTATACTTTCGTGTGCACTTTAAAATTTCTATTTTTACTGCAAATATTAACCGTTTTTTATGAATCATCTTTCACTTCCTACGAATTATCTGAATAAATGAACTCTGCTAATTAAAATTGAATCAAGCCATACTTTCTTAATTTCACTTTTTGTGACCGGCCTGAATCTCATATCAATGAAAGGATGATTCGTTCCAGGTAATTCCACGCGCTCTGGGGTGCCTGCCTCGTTCTGCTTGACGAGGGTCGATGGGGATGCCACGAAAATGCACATGCAGCTAACACTGAGCGTCACAGCTAGCTGATCCTATTATTCTTTTATTTTTGTTTATAAAATCAAATATAAACATTTTTTTGAAAAACCGGCTTTGTACAGCAAAACAGAATAATACTTAGATGACGTGTGCAAAAAAGCAGACAAAAATATCCAACTGTGCGGCTGAAAAATTTAATCCCGTTTTCAATCTCTAATAAATCCCCTTAACTTTTGTGGGTAATGATTCAGAAAAAGGATATTCCTAACAATATTCAAATTTCTTTTATGGAATTAAACATGGGGCGATCCTACTCAATGTCTTGTAAGTCGTCTAGTAGTTTTGACTGATACGCCGAGTCGTAGCAAATTGTTTCAATAACGAGACATCTAGTAGTAATGTATCCACTACTACTTCTTCACTACCTTCCTTTCCGCCCTCCCCTTCCCTACTCCCTTCACCAAATACTATTCCTCCTTCGAGCTTACTTGCCTAATTGTCGGCGGCTTGGTTTCCAGTCCAGCATCTAGTTGATACCAGTCGCTTGCATTTCCGTATCTCGCGCGTTATTCTGGTCATTTGCAGAATTGCAAGAAGCCATCAAGAAAATTTCTGCGTTCTTTTCAACTGCAGCCGTATTTTTTTTCCTATTTGGGCAATTCTCCATAGAAAGGTCACTTTTGCTTCCCCGCGCAATATCTTTGTGACTATTTATTGAATTGCTTTATAATTTGGTAAACTTAATCGTTTTAATAACACGGATCAAAATCATAAGACCAACAGAGATTTTTTTTACCCGAAAAATATATTAAACAAGCATTAAATACTTGAAAAAATGCCCTTTCCTTGTTCTCCACTTACAAATTGCTAAGTTTGAGGAGGATTTTCAAAACCAAGGATAATAAAATATAATTTTTCACTGGTGCCTGTTAAATGCATGTCTCAAAAACTATTATTCTTTCACATAGATTTTTATTTGGTCGCACTTAAAGATCAAAGAATTTTAAGTTGAAAAGTTTCCCCCTAATTTTGTTCCTGGAACGTGTAATGACAATATGATGAGTTTTTGACTATTTTTATTTTGTTATTTTAACCAGTATTAATGTAATTCTTTAATAAATAAGTGTAAGTCACATATGTGTATGAATCGATGGTAAGGTTTAAAAGATTTACCTTTAAACTAACATAAAACGTGTTAAACTTTAGCGTATTTTTATTATGTGTCATTACATGCTCCAGGTAATTTGGCAGGGCCGCGTTTAGGGTTCTGGGGGCCCTGGGGCCGGTTAAAATGCGGGGGCCTTTTGTAATTCCTTGCTGGCTTCGAAAAAAAGGGTAATTGAAGTAGGAGCGGATGCAGAAGTGTGTGCATGTCGCAGCTTATTTGATTTACCGAATAGTTACATTTGTGAGGGCCCCTAATTTGTGGGGGTCATGGCCCCGCTGGCCCCGTACTAAACGCGGCCCTGTAATTTGCAAACTTTTCGGAAAAATATATCAATTGTAACCTAAAACGTCTTTAAAGGGAGGAATAGTGAAAAATTCTTCCAAAGGACTTTGTAATTTATTCTTTTAAACAATTACAATCAATGTTTTGTTGTTGTTTGACATTACACGTCCTGTAATCGCACGTCATAGAATTCAAAGTTAGGGCTGAAACACAAGTAGTTTAACCATGTGCCTCATGATTTTTTATTAAACAAAGCATCCTAATAACATTATTCTCTTCTGAAATACTTGAAATTGTTAAGAAATGAAATATGTAATGCATTTTGTCATGTAGAAGTTCGAAGATAAAGATTAATAATAATTTGGGGCCTCGCTCCATGATCTTTGACTCGGCTCTGAGCTGTCAGTTTCGACTACGTGTATTTCAGTGTATTTGTGTGATGGAGTCTGTTTATTTAGTAAAATGCCGCCATTTCAGTATGGGTCAACTGAATAAAAAAAGGATAAAAATGTTGGCAATGAAATAAAGAGACTTACGAAATAATAAATCCATACTTTAGACACGTATTCCTCTGTTGTAAGCGTTATTAGTCTAAAAGAACGTACTGACATATGTCAGTATACGTGAAAATATAATTTATGTTTTGAAAGCG
>CAKNWU010104294.1:339-12930 GCA_932072015.1 Andricus quercustozae | reverse complement strand
TGAGCCACTCGTCACATGGCCTCAAGACGCATTGACGAACCAACTGCTTGCAAAGTGGGGTTGGTAAGTTAGGAATTTACAGAATTTATCGGTAAAGCAAACGATATGTTATATTAAAACGTCTTTATGTTTACAATTTTGCTACATAATCTGCAAATGATATTTATGAAGTCATTATATCTATTCTAATTGCAATAATACTTTGTAATTTAATTATTTTCATTAAATTATGTCCGTCAGATAAAATGTCGAAACAGACAAAGTGAAAAATAGGTTCTTTGGAAAAGTCTCGATTAAAATTGGGTTCCTTTGGAGGTACAACTGGAGTCTCCTTTGGAAAAAATTCAATGTTTTGGGTTTCTTTTCGGCAAGAGGGGTTCCTTTATTTTCCAGCTTTTCAGAAATAAAAAATTGGTTCTAATGGAGTGTACTTCCACCGATGAGGCTTTGGCGTGGCTTATAGGGCAGTGGCGAGCTTATACGAAGCTTCTCAGGAAGCGTGAAAGTAGTGCTAACAACTTGATTCTTGTAGTCGATAAGACAGAATTCTAGTTTGCCTTGATCGCGGCAAATTTTAAAGTTGGCAGCACTACTTTCACGCTTCCTGAAAAAATTCGTAATAGCCACGCCACTGACTATAAGCCACGCAACGTCGCTTAATTAAGCCTGATCGGTGGAACTGCACTAGAAGCCTCAGTTTTATTCTGCGGGTTCCATATTCAAAAGTGCTCCAGTGACTCGTTTTTTAACCTAGGGAGTTCGTTCTAGGCTCAAAATGTCGGAAATTCATCCGGCTATATGCCTCTATATGCAACTTCATATTGAAAAAGTAGTAACTTTTCTTCCGAAACGACATTTAAAATAACAACCGATTTATTTATATTTATTTATAAGTTCCAGTTCCAATAAAGACTGACCGACACGAGGGAGAAAAAATCTTTTCTGCAATCAGCCTCGGTTTGGCTTGCACAGCAGACATCCAATGCCAAATGGCAGATCCAAAATCGCGATGCATAAGCGGCTTTTGCGATTGTATGTATCGTGGAAGAGGAAACTCCACCTGCAGTGCTCGAAGTACCGGATGTGAACTTGGAACCTTTCAGTGTAGAAGTTCTGGAGACTGTATTAGCTGGTTCTTTGTTTGCGATGGAAAACGAGACTGTAAGGATGGTTCAGACGAGGAATGCTCAACCGCACGATGTCCGGCACAGGCTTTCCGTTGCCATCGAAGCGGGATGTGTGTCTCCAAGGCTGGACTGTGTGATGGAAGTAAAGACTGTCCCAATGGAGAAGATGAGGAAGGATGTGGCAATCGGAGAAGTATGGCCAATTATTTTTCGTTTATGCTTTTAAAATACTAACATCAATGTTTCAAATCTTTTTTCATTTTTTATTTAGTTTTAAATACGAAATTGATTCAACAAAACGAAAACTAGAGGAAGTTAATTCTTTGGGGTTGTTTTATAAGGTTCTTTTTCCGAAGTCTAGATTGAAACATTCCAGTGCGATATCATGTTTACGAAGCAAGTTATTAAAGCGCAGTCAAGTGAATTAAATGAAATTCTGGGTTAAATCAAATGAATGCAGATAGTTTTGGTGAAATAAACTGTTTTCTTATGAAGTCCGATGAAGTAAACTGACTTTAGGTGAAGGTTACAAGAGCAGTAAACAGAAAAATTCATAAAATCGGACTTGGAAAAATGGTTAAAGTCGGTACACGAGCAGTTAATTATATTTTAAAAAAAGCTTGCGAATTTTAAAGCGGCTTGATATATGAAGTCCAACAGACAGATAGCTTAAAACGACACCGGACCATCTGGATTTTTCCAGATTTTCAGATAGCCAAGCCGACTCTGATAAAAAAGTTGCTGTAGAATTTATAGAATTCATGAATATTTCTGCAAAATGACAGTGTTTGACAGTAACGCGTTACAAGTAACCTTATAAGGAACGCTATATTTTTTCGAAATTTGTTCATGGTATTTATATTGCTTACACTACATTACACTGGAACTTGGGTTTAATCAGTCCGGGTTTACGTCGTTCCGAAAATTGGTGTCCTCGGCGGTTTCTTGATGAGAGGAGTCGCGGGGCCGAAAGGGAGGTAGTGCTCAGCTAAGCGTGACAAATAGCATGAGAGCCGCACTCTGAGCGCGTTACTTGCATCAGGTTGCGTCATGCGTCCAAATCCAACAGAAATGGTTCATTCGGCCCTGACTGTTTACGTTTGGTCTCTCTAGACTTAAGATCAAGGCCTCTGCAAGCTATGCCCGTAACCGTACTGCATTGCAAGTTCCAGTGTGTATGCCATGATAACGAATCAGAAAACATATTTACATTTTAGTAGTGTATCTCTATTTGGACTAACAACCAAACATTTTTTTCTCCATAAAAATTGACGTGGAGTGGAAAAAATAAATCCTTTATTATCAAATTCTAATATTGCGGAAACGTTCTTTTGAACGAGAATAAAAGAACTCAAAATATTTTTAAATCTGAGAATATACTCTGCTTAAAATTAGGATACCATTTTTTTACTTTATGATTTTTCAAATAATATAGATTTAAAAATGAAAAAAATGATTTTGGTTACAAATATACATTATTTGCATACATGTCTCAATCAATTTCTTTCATTTTCTTTTTGAAATTAAGAAAATATGTTTACGAAGCTCAAAAAGTACTTTCAAATCAATAAGAAATGGCCAAATCAAGAATATAATTAATTAATTATTTAGAAAATTCTCACTAAAGAAATAAGTGAACAGACATTTTAATATTTTAAATAAATGAATCATTAACGCAATGTAAATTAATGGTTCTTCTCAGCCATTTTCATTTAATGATAATAATTTTAATAAATAAATTGTTTGTATCCATTCTTACCGATTCTCATTGTTAAAATATGTCGCTTGAGTGATAAACTTTTTGAAAAACTGTTTTATTTTTAAAGAAAAATAAATTCTGTGCAAAGTTTGTGGTTTAGAATGAATAATAGTGTAAAAAAAAAGTTGTACGAAATTCATTATTCATTTACGTAAGCCTGAACATAATTGATAGATTTTAATAGACTTTCATGTAAAAAAAACTGTCTTAAGTTTTTGGGAATTTAAAATAACTTAATAAAAAACAAAAAGTAATGGCAAGGTAACAGATTCTTTTTTTTTGTTCAATAATGGAATAAGGGTAACGAGTTACTTTTTTAAAAAGTAACGGTAATAGGAACGCTTTGCAAATTTTTAGAAAGTAACGGTAACATCGCAAATTGTAGAGAAAAATTATGCTGTTCCTATTTTTACTGAAAATCCTGTGGATTTTGAAGACTCGTTTTTGTTCGTGATTTATCAGAATTCAAGTTCAGTCTAGCTGTTAACTTTCTGTTTAATTAATTTAATAGAACAAATAGTAATTTAATTCCCATAAATTCAACTGAATTCGAATAGAATCAGTTGAATTCAAGTTATTTGTGGTAAATTCAAAATTGATTTCTAGCGAATGAAAAATTATTTAATTGCAATTTAGTTCATGTAAATGCAAATTAATTGTTGAATAACTTCACAGAATACGGTTGACTTCAATTCAATTTATTAAAATTTAAAAAAACTGGCATTAAAAATAACTGGCGTAAATTTCAAAAAACTGTTATTAAAAATAGCTGGCGTAAATTTCAAATTAATTCCAATATATTCAAGTGAGTCCAAGTTAATGCAGGTGAATTCAAATCGTTTATGATAAAATCGAATTGACTCAACGGCATTCATGTAAATTTTGAACTAAATTAAAGTTTCGACAGGGTTTTTCATGCTCTTTCTATTGATCATAAGAATTTTTGTTATAAATAAAGGCTTATACGATCAAAAGAAAGGACATAAAAATCATATCGAAACTGTAGTAATAGCTATTTCTTTTTTGAAGAAATAATAAGATAACCAATAGGGTAGGTCGAAAAAAATAAATCTTAGGAATCGCAAACAATACAATACCTAAAAGTAGTACATTGGGATCACCATATGAAGTGTACTAAATGTGGACTCAATCGATTTAAATCTAGGTAACATGCGCGAACAGTATAGGTTTAAAAAATTATTATCTGCAAAACTTTAAAGTTCTTTTTGTATACTATATTTTTTTACATTCTTTCGCTTTCTGAGTCTTATCAATTTTAACCCTTTTTTAAGATACTATCTGCGCGAGATAATTATGTTTTAATATACCCGTGTAATTAAATTTTATTTTTTATCAAATATGTAGTCTTTCCAGCTTTGATTCCTCATATATCTTGAATTTTTTGTGAGACCATTTTGATCGCAAGAAAGCCTTCGAGTGAAAAACAAGTTTTTTTTTTAACTCTGCCGATGATATTTTTTTAAACCTATTTTTCTGTTCCACAGCATTACTTTTAAGTAGGGTTTTTACGGGTTCTAAAATAATTTTTTTGACCAAACCTAATGCGTCCAATTTTTTAACCTAAAGACAATTAATGGAAAAATCGGAAATTTTCATTTTAGTATAAAAAGAGAAAAAAAGAACCGTAAATTTGAAGAAAAGTCCAATTTTTGTATGAATTTCATTTTTGAAGGTCAAATATTTCTTTACAAAAAATGCTAATGATTGATGGAAAGGGCATAAAACCCAATCGAAACTGAATTTGGAAAAAAATTGATGGTTCACAAACAAAGATCAATTTTTGGATTAGGGCAGTTGAAAAATAACGCCTTTTATCAAGTTATCCAATTTAGATTCTTTAATTAAAAAAAAAACATCCAAGCCAATTCCATCTAAGATGCGTCCAATTTCGAGTGTGAACAAATTGGGGGCTTGAAATAAATACAAATTTTCAATGGTTCCAAATATTTGCCAAGGAAAGAAATGCACTGGAACTTGGATTTGTGCACGGTTTCGGGCATAACCGGCAGTGGCCTTCGACACAAAAACTAGGGAATCCGAACGTAAACAGGCGGAGCCGAATGAACCATTTCTGTTGGATTCGGATGCATGATGCAACCTGATGCAATTAACGCGCTGAGAGCGCGGCCCTCATGCTGTTTGTCACGCTTGACTAAGCACCGCCTCTCTCGGTCCCGTGGCTCCCTTCACCAAATTCTCAAGGACAGCAATTCTAGGAACGCACAAATCCAGTTTATGGAAATCTAGGTTCAAGTGTATCATTCATGTGGTTTTAAAGTGAAAAAACTTAAAAGTGAAGATGTATTGGAAATATTCTCCGATGTTAAACAATATAAGATATTTAAATAAGTTCTTCTAGTTCGAATCTAATATTTTGTATATCTGATGATTCTAGAATGTCCGGAAGGAGCCTTTCGATGTAACAATGGTCAATGCCTACCAGCTTACGAATTCTGCAATGCAGTTGTGTCGTGCAGAGATGGAAGTGATGAGCCTCGAGGTGCTTGTCGAACGAGAAACCGAGGCAGAATAGCTCCCAGGTTTTGTCCTTTCAAATGTGGAAATGGAAGATGTCGATCTGATGCCATTACTTGTAGTGGAAGGGATGGATGTGGTGATAATTCTGATGAAATACATTGTTCTGTCTGCAGTGAGTATTTCATCAATATTAAATACTCTACTCAAAGTTATTTAAAAAAAAAGTAAATGCTTTAAGAAATACCTTTTCAAATACCATAAATAAAAGCTCTGTATGAACAATTTAGAATTAAACTTACAAGGGGAGACCACCAATTGTGAATTTTAGTTTCAGTTAATAATTTTTTTTAATGAAATCTCATTACCTGAGTATTAATTTTCCAAAGCAGTAATATGCGCTCTTCCGCCGTTTTCAAGAAAGTCGACTTTGAAATATTCACCAGTGGTTGTTTGTTAGACTTTCCCTTCCTTTTTATAATGACTTTTTTTCATTTTAGCATGTTGTACAAAAAAAAGAAAACATCATTTTTCAGTTTAAAAAATCACGTTCATACTTCTAATTTTAAATATAATTGGCGAATCTTTTGCAAAAATTAATGACATTTATAGAAAATAAAGTTGGTTTAAAAAAACATGATAAAGTTAAGAAAAGTCCGTTTATCCGTGAAAAAAGATATTAAAAAAATTATTATTTCCATAATTTTATAAGATTATTGAAGGAAATTGTATTTAGAAATATTTTCATAAATAAAAAATAATGAATTAAACAAATAAAAAGTGCAGATAGCGAGAATTGAACACGCAACCTTGCGACTATATAAATTAATACTCAGGTAATAAGCTTGCACTAGAAAAAATATAAACCGAAACTAAATTTATTTTTTGTATTTGCAGGCTCTCATCCCCCAAATTCGTTCGAATCTAAACAAATGGAAACACATTTTTTGTTTTTGCAAAAAATTAACCTTTAGAGTTTCCGCAAACCCCATGAAGTTTAACACGTATTATCCATAAGAAAAAAAGAATTTTTTGTAAATTTTTAACACAATCGTCAATATTAGGCGTATAGAAATGTTCCTAAATATTCTTCTTCAAAATTAGTGATAGAATACCAATAAATAAATACTTTTTAAGTTTCATGCCCAGAAGCCTGTTTTATAGGGCTCCAAAAAACCCTCAGCCCTGAAAAAGTACGTTTTGCAAGCTTTTGGCGCAGATTCTGATTTTTTGCGTTTTTATTAGTAGAAATTGATTTCAATACCTAAAATATTGCTTCCTGCTGATCATCAGATGTTTAGAAAAATTCTTAATACAATTATTAATTGTTTATATCAAGTTTATCTTACAATAGAGGTAGAAAGTCGCGGTTTTTTCTATTTTTTTCAACGTGTTTTTAACTTTTTAGTCAGAGCGAGGAAATACTTTTTAAATTTGACAAAAATAATTGTTCACAAAATATATTATTATTTATTACAATATTCTCTTAGAATAATGCTAGTAAGTTGCCGTTTGTTCTGAAAATTCGAACCTTTTTTTAAGTTTTTACGTATGGTGCGATAATAATTAATTAATTAATGATAACAAAAATAATTTTCCAATCAATTTATTATTGTTTATAGAAGAAGATAGTTATCTTCTCTTAGAGTTATGCTAGAAAGTTGCAGTTTTCTCTGCAATTTCAAACATTTCGTAATTTTTCACTTGAAGTGAGTTAATAATTATTCGAATTATAAAAAATAATTGTCTCAAAAATTCATTATTGTTAATATTATCTTCTCCCAGAAGCAAGTTAACAAAGTATTTGTTAAAAAATGTCTTATTGTTTACAACTATATTTGCTTTGAGTGATGTTAGAAAGATGCGGATTTATCTAACATTTTCAACTTTTCTTTGGTTTTTCCCTTATGAGAAAATCATAAACATTAACATGAAAAAGAATTATTATGTTAAAAAACGTCTTTCTTCTGCGGCTATTTTTTTCTGGAATAAAAACTTTTAAATGATTAATTTACCACTTATTTTTTCACACTAGACTTTATATCAATTAATCATTTGATTGAGACGTCATTAATTTTCTTTTAATTATTACTTCTTAAATAGCAAAAAAAAGTAAAAATACTTTATTAGGGAAAAATTGGAATACTATTTGAAAAATGATTTCCTTTGATGTTCGTTTATTATATGTTCATAACTAAAAGGCACTGCCTAGTAATAAGGAATTTGCCATAAAACTAGCCAGATAAGTATAGGGCTAGGGCTATCGTTATGCAGTCTTCCGTACTACCAGCCCTGAACGAGCTGGAAAAGGGTTTAGTCTTCCGAAAAATTTCATAATGTTAGGCAGTTCGTGAATAAAAAGCCAAATAAATTTTTGAAATTTCCCAAAAAAGTCGCAACTTTCTAGCATTATTTTTAGAGAATTTTCTTATAATTAATAATAAATTGTTTAAACGATTATGTTTGTAAATTTTGATTAATTATCACCTCATTTTAAGTAAAAGATTGGCAAAAAGTTGGAAATTTCAGAAAAAAGCGCAACTTTCTAGCATTAGTCTAAGAGAAGATACTTATAAACAGTAATACATTTGTTGAACAATTATTTTTAGTAACTTTCTTTACTCATTATCTCGATCTAAGTGAAACGTTTAAAAAAAGTTGGAAACTTAAAAAAAACGTAACTTTTTCTAGTATTTTCTTAGAAAAGATAGATATGAACAGTAATAAATTGTTTAAATGATTCCTTTGTTGAATTTCAATAACTTAAACATCACTCTAACGGAAAATTAGATAAAAAGATGGAAATTCAAGAAAAAACCGCAACTTTCTAGCATCATTGTAAGAGAATATTGTCATGAATAATAATAAATTTGTTGAAAAATTATTTTTGGCAACTTTAATTAATTATTTCTTGTCTTTTACTAAAAATTTGGAAACAAGTTGGAAAAAAATTAGCAAAACGGCGACTTTTCTACTTGAATTCTGAGAGAAAATTGCTATAAACAATAATGAATTCTTTAAAAATTTGTTTGAAACATATGATATTGAAAAAAAATATTTCACCTTCAGTTTTGAAGGTGGATTTTTTCCTTTAAGTAACTTAAGATTAAAAGTAAAAGTAAATTTTGTATTGCTAAAATGATCGTCAGAAAAACTTAAAACTTATTTTTGTGAATAAAAAATTTAATTTTACTTTTAATCTTAAGTTACTTAAAGGAAAAAATCCAAGCTTTCATTCTAGCCTAAACGAATTGTTAAAATAGCGTTGGAAAAAATTCAGAAATAATTCAATTTATTTTTGACCTTTATTTTTTGATGATCAAATATATATTTTTTCAAAAAATGCTTATAATCATTGAAAATATCTAAGTGGCAACAAATATTCCCCATAACTTTGATGTTTTAAGTGGGTACACTGTAGAAGTAATGCATTGCGGCATAGAGTAGGGGTGTTACAAAAAAAGAAGTCCGAATCTCAACTTGCATTTTCAATTTTTTATTCCTTTCGGATAAAAAATGTACCTCGTGGAAGCATAAATTAATCGGATAGGATTTAAAGGTCGCTCATCACTAATTTGTCTGTTTTTACAGAAAAATTAATCTTTCTCGAGAACGGCAGACCTCAACGCAAAATTATGCAGAATATATAAGATGCAATTCATTAAAATAAAGATTCGTTATCATGAGTTTTTATTTAATTATGCATACTCAAGGAGATATGCCAAGATAATTGTTATGAAGAAGCCTTCATTATAACCAATTTATCAAAGATAGTGATTTTACATGTTTACATGAATTGTTTTTTAAGAGCCTAAAAAAAATTTACATATATACTAAAGACATCTCAGTAAGTAGAATAAATTATTCACGCTTCTTTATAAAAATTTTCTTTGCTTATGTCTAAGTATTCTTATTTATAAGAAAAACATCTTTTTTATATCTTGTGTAATTTTGCGTTTTGGTATACCGTTTTCGAGAAAAATTAATTTTTCTTTAAAAACAGACAAATTCACGATGAACCACCCTTAAATATTATCAGAACTGATTTTTAACCCAAAGGGAACAGAAAAATTGAAAATGCAAGTTGAGATTCGGACTTCCTTTTTTATGAACACCCCTAGTATAGTATGCACTCTTATCATTGAAACCATATTGTGGGCGTGTAATTTTTTTCACAAGAACTTGAAATCATATCACTGCACATAATAAGATAACAAATATGCAGTATAGCAGGAAGTTAATTGTCGACACTGAAATCTTTGCAGGATGTGATGATGTGCCTTAATTGTCCCACTTCAAGAAAAAGATCCTTCAACTACTTGGCAAATTGGCAGCGCGGATTGAAGAGAAGAAACATTTCTTCAATTTTTAATCTTATTTCTATTATCCAATATTTTGGAACTTAGAGAAATATGATTGAAACATGACAATAAAGAATTTTAACGAATATGAGAAGAATAGGATAAGTATTGGTTGCTGCAAATGACCAAAGATGGATGAATCAGTTCGTCAAAGAAGCAGATTCCAAATCCATGTATTTTTCTCAGTAAAAAACACTATTATAAACTGTGCAAATAAGTTGAACAATTTTACAGTTGCCTGTTTCTTCGACGAATGCTCTTTCAAGCACTTTAGATTAGTAAATTGCAAGCCATTGACTTGATTTTCTCACATTACACCGATTTTTCATATCAATCACGGTTACGTCTGTATTCTTCGGGCATTGAGCAATCATGTATAGTCTAATTTAGTTTATAAACATGATTAAAAATTTAAATAAAAAACTTCAATGTATTTACATTAGTGGTAATTATGACTGAAATCTTAGGACGTAACCATCAACTTTTTGAATGATTGGTTAGTTCGCAGAAATAGAAGATTCGTTTGAGGAGAGAAAATAAAATTAATGTTAGGTTTATAAATAAGGGATTTAATGATAGATTTCAAAAACATGTATGCGAAGATATACGTATTTATTAAGTAGAATTGGCAAGAACAATTCAGACCCGTATGTATCAAGCTGCGGCTTCTATTGTTGTATTTAAATAGTACTTTCAAGTACACAGTACACACATGTTTTGTCATTTATCGCCCACATCCCACGACTATAAAGATTATATATTGCAAGTTCGGACTTGAATCTGATTAAAGTTCATGTGAAGACTCAGAAAAAAATGTTCTTCAGCCAACAGAACTGTGTTTTGTAACTGTTTTTGTAATAAAATATATAATATTTTAATTCCACTTGTATTCAATTATCTCCCTTCATTTTTAGATTACGACTGAATTTATAATTAGACTCAACTCCTTATATAAACACGGTTTCGGGCATGGCTTGCATTGACTTTCAGCATATCTCGAGTGAATAATTTCTGTTGGAATTGGAAGCATGACGCAACTTGAATCACCTAACGCGCTAAGAGTGCGGCTCTCGAGCTGCTTGTCACGCTTGACTGAGCACATTCTCTCTTTCGGCCCCGTGCTCCCCGCATCGCGAAATTTCGAGGTCTTAATTTCTAGGAATAGCGTAAACTAAGGGTGCTTATCTCGGGAATTCAGTGTGAAATTGAATGTAAGTGAATTTAAATCAAACTAAAGCATTAAGTGCTCTACGTGTACACTAATTGTCCTTCACTTTTCAAAAATGTATTCAAGTCTTTTAATTTCGTTCAAAAATATCCTAAATATCTTAGGGGCCGTCTATAAATTACGTTACCAATTTGAGGGGGCAGGGGATCGCGCCAAAAACTACGGTTTTGACGAACGATTTCTCTGAAACTGAACAGTTTAATACTAACTTAAATGTTTGAAAATCACTTTCATGTTTCAGACTTCACACTCTTTCCCCTATTTCCCTCTTTTTCCCTTTTTTGAAGAATTTTACTATTTCCCCTTCTTTCAAGAAACTTCTCCTGAACTGAATTAATAGAACCCAATAAGAAAATCCAACTAATTTAGGTGGAAAAGTAATCTCGTTTGGTTGAACATTGATCTCTTTGGTTGAAAATTTAACTATTCCATTTTTAGAAAATTAATCTCCTTGGTTAGAAAATCGTCTTTGGGGTTGAACTCTTTTGTTGAAAATTCGTCTCTTTGGTTAAAAATTCGTTTTGTTTTTAGTTGTAAATTAATTTTTTAACCACAAACGTATGTAATTATTCCATTTTTTGCTGAAATATAATATTTTTAATTAAAAATTGATCTCATCTAGTTGAAAATTAATGTATTTTGTTAAAAATGTGTATTTTTGGGTAGAAAATTCTTTTTGATTGAAAATTCATCCTTTTTGGTTGAAAATTAATTTTTTTTTTTGGTTGAGGAGTCAAGAACTTTGTTGAAAATTCGTATTTTCAGGTTGAAAATTAAACTGTTTTTTAGAAAATTCGCCTTCTTTGCTTGAAAATTTAACGAATTTTGAATAAAAAATGATTAATTTTCAACCAGTTGCATTTTTAACAAAAAAATACGACTTTTCAGCAAAATAGGGGAAGTCTCAACAAGAACAGATTATTCAATTACCCAAATTATAATTTGAGGGGATAAATAATTTTGAATGCAAAATAAAAATGTATAATAAGCATATCTTTATCAAGCTTATTTGTTCATTTTTCTAAGGTTATACAAATATATAATTTTTCTAAGATTTCTGAGAAAATAAAAAAAATGAAGACGTTAGATATGTCGAAAAAGTATAATTTTTTTAATTTTCAGGATTTTGAAAATTTTTGGGAAAAATCAAAGTCAGTTTAAACTATATTTATGACTTTTAGAGGTTTGGAACGTATCTTCTAAACTGATTGGAAGTATGCCTAAAAATTGTTTAAATCATCAAAAATTAAAAAAATTTCCTTTAAATCTCCCAGATATTTTCGACATTTGTAGACATCTTTTAGAATGTTTTGATGCCTTTTAATTCTGTTATAACCATTTTGGAAACCTTATTTAATCTTTTAAAATCTTTTAAAATATTCTCTTCAAATTAATTTTACAAAATAAAAAGTCTATTTAAATTTTCCCATGAATTTTAAGAACACTTTTTTATCATCGTGAAAATTTTCAAATCCTTGATAAGCTTAAAAAATTGTATTTCCAAATATTCATGAATGTACATTTTTTTAACTTTTTGAAAAGTTTTCTTCTAATCTTGTTAATTAAAAAATTTTGCTTTAAAATCGTACACATTTTTTTCGAAATTTTACCAAATAATTC
>CAKNWU010104171.1:804-12476 GCA_932072015.1 Andricus quercustozae | reverse complement strand
CATATGTTTTGGAATGGATCATTTATCAGAATCGAGACTATAATAATTTTATAAAAAGTCGAATCTTGAGTTTACCTAGATTTTAAAATCACAACTCGAGAAAAGGTTTTTGTAAGCCTCTAAGATATTCAAATGTAATATTCAAATAGTGACCAGAGTCTTCAAATATGATTTCCATCTCGTATATATCAACGTCCGAATACATTTCTTTGCTCGCTGACCACAGTAAAAATAGGGACCAGAAAAAGCTGAAGGGATATAAAATACATGACCTGTGAGTGAATTTAACGAAAACGTATTCTTTTTCTGTTCTGGTACGAAAGGGGAGAAAACATTTTTTTTAACACATTGAAGTTATTTATATAATAGAAGGACACAGTGAAAAAAATTATAAATATTCCCTCTCGTTTAAGAATTACTGAGTAGAAAACTACTCACTGAAATGCAGATTCGTTTACCAACTTGTGTAGTAATTATTTCTACTAATAATTATTACACGGAAAAAGTTAAATACCTTACAAAATTTTTTGTTTGAATTATAAAAATTGACTCGATGCGAAGGCATCATGAAATCTGAAAAATTTTCGCGACAACGAATGTTCAACATAGACATTTTGAAAATCTGCGAAATTGATGTTTGATAAAAACTGTTTCTTTGATAAAAACTGTTTAAAAAAAAAGAAATTTCCATGTAATAAAGTGTGAAGCTGTCTCAAATAAAAATACAACTCTTTGTTTTTGCTGTTTTGTCAATGAGTGAAGTAATCTGCTGGTATCCACTAGCTGGTCTAGTGATTTTTAATACTTTCCAAAAGCTGATGACACAATTGAGATTTTATGTTAAATTTTTAAAATAAAAAATATACTTTGCTCTGTAAATCTGAATCAGTGCAATTTGAGTAACATTACTTAAATTAAGGGGCGGCTGAGGGAGGCGCTACGTAAATTTCTCTCTCCTTTACGCTCGTATATTTTGTATAAGTTATGCATTTGTAAATGTTTTATTTTTTTACGTATTATCATACCATAAAAAATGTTTCGTTTATAGCAGCTATACTGTTGCACCTACCTATTCACGTATACTATCAGTTCTCTATTCGATACGCAGATATACGAACATTTCTTATACTTTTTTGAAAAAAATGCTAAAATTGTCAAATGTAGAGCATAAAATGGTTAAATGGCCCATGGTTGAATTTTACAAAATTGTTAGTAGAAAAATGTACCGAAAAATTAGTGAAAATATTGTAACTAATTATTAATTTTGTAGTCAAATAAAATTTCCTGGAAAACTTTGACTTATTGATTTAGTGTAAATGAGTTAAACAATAAATGTGAGTAGAGTGAATGACGCCTGAAACAAAGACCTAGGATACTAATGGGCCCAAGTGGGGAGCCACACATATCAATTTTGTGAGGCTCTCCACGTGGGATGATCGCTAGAGAGATTGATCAGCAACCTGGGTCGGAGCAGTGCTGCGGAACGAACGTGTCATTTCAATAAATAACACGAGAATTCCTGATCAATCTAAAATATCTATACCTTACAGCTATAAACCTATCTACCCTATACCTATATACCTATACACACACTACTAATTTCCAACCGAGCAAATGACGCCTACCCCGAAAGTGAAATAGCTTAATGGTATAATTATAATAATAATCAAATCTGACTAACTGAATGACTGACTGTTTATTCTGAAATTAATAATTTTTAATTGAATTAGAATCAGACTAAAGAGAGCAAGATTAATTTACTAAATCATCGGATTAAAAAAAAATTGCAGCTGCTCGCTTCAGACCAAAGAATTGACCCTAAAGAATTTGTTCTTTTTCCGTGATGGTGAGAATTTGCGGATATCACGAAACCAGGGACGACGGCATTCCCGGGCGCCCTGTTTACTCTCGGCAAAACTAATTGCGCGTGCACGATTTTATTAAATTTGTCCACAACGTTACCTCGTTTGCATTCGTTAATGAGTTTTCGGTCTGGCGGTTCGTGGGCCAGTGACGTAACGAGGTCGAGTGGCACAAGGGGGATTCCGAACAGGATAGGGTTTGAGTCAGGTACAGTTTTTTATTCGAATTTGCATATTTTTCGCGGTAGGTTAATTTTCCCGTGGAAATCGGTGTTTTTCTTTTTTCGCTTCAGCTTTTTTTATATCTCTCTTCCTCACTATTTTCCTCTTTTGCGGATATAGACTGACCAGTCTGATACGGAATAAGTACACGGCGAATGTGATAGGGTGCCGTACATCACTCTGCGGTCTACCATCTCAAGGGTCGCATTATCCCAACCGCCCCACCAACAAACCCTTTTTGTCGGTCTTTCTTCTACAAATTACCTCCCGACCTCACCTCTTTTACTTCACGGAGCAGTTTAATCGGCCCCGCGAAAAAGAATGAGTATCCGAGCATTCCTTGAAACAGCTGACTGAGGGAAAACGTGTAACTTTTTTACTTGAAAGAAATATTTCTACATTATGATGCAAAAAGCGCAAAAAATTATTATTATTTCAGTAAACCTCCAAGCTTCTTTTATCATAAAATTTAATAAAAACGCTGCTGATAGTTAAAAACTAGGCTAACGACATCAATAAAAAGTGGGCCCCGCTTCAATAGTGAGCTATACGCTCTCATTTTCGAATGGAAATAGTAATGTAAGTAGCCCAGTAATAGCCATCAACCTTAGATTTTTTTAAACCGAAATTAATAGCATTATAGTTTATTTTATAATATTTCCTTTCAGCAATTATTATTTTCTTGTAGTAACAAAAAAATTAGCGAGGGCTGGACACCTGGAGATTACTGGGCCATTTACCTTTAATGCAAAAAGAAATATTGAAGTTACCTGTTGCTGGAATTTTCTTGGTATCTGAGGCTAAGATTGTTACTAGAAAATAGCGAGTAATGGCTCCGTATAATCCATTATTCTGATCAGAAGGTTAGTATTGATTCTGATTTTAGTGGCCATGACATTTATCGTAAAAATTAATTAACTGCCAGACCCATAGAAACATAACTACTCGAGACCTCAACAGCAAGTTTTATTTGTCTGTTTTCGGCAAGAATAATTAAAACACTAATATAAGATTTAACTTTGGCGGAACGCTAAAACTTAAGTAGTAAGTTATTGAATTTTAAGGTAGAACTTTGTAGTCTTGTATGCAATTTTTTTTCAATGTTTGCAACGTTTCGACCCCGAAGACTGACTTAGAGTGGTAGAGTAAATATTTCTTTTAAAGATATAAAGTGACTATACATGTCACACTTCTAGGCTGCAAAGTTTCCTGATAGTCGAGATTATAAACCTCAGTCTTGTGGAAAAATCGGTGGTATTAGCGAAACCGCTTTTTCAGCAAACATTTCAACGAGAAACAATCCGCAACTGGACCTTGGCTGCAAGTGGCCTGGAATCATATCCAAAGTCCGAAGCAAGTGCTATATAGCCATCGAGTGGGTGAGCGAGAGGGTCGTAGAGTTGGTAATTGGCAATATGAGTGGCTGGATCCAGCAGGATGTCGGGTCAGTTGCTCCCCCCAGGGAGCACCCCCTTTTCTGGGGTGGCATTGGAGGTGGTGGCGGAGGTAGTCCACCCCTTCCTCTTCTAACTCACCCTCCAGCTTGCATGGGGTTCGGGGAAGCAGAAATTGAGTTTCATACTCGCAGGGACTCTCGCTCCGTGTATGTGTCCTACGTTAATGTTACGTTTCGCTTCCTGATTTCAGCTTTCGCGAACTACTTCGGCCTGATTTCGATGTTTCGAAGCAAGGATAGAGTCAAATGGCATTTAAAGTTTGTTATTCCACACGATCAATTCAATTTCATGCTAAACTACTGACGGAAATTCCCTCAAGGTAGCCTGAAGAGTACCCTTAAAAACTTAATTACACATTGATAAAAAGAGGTATTCATAAGTGCTGGGAAGACCCATTGATTACAGAGAAAGTTAAATGATTCGAGTTTAATAAAGGATTTACGTAAAATGAAAAACATGTTAGTATAATAACTCCATTTCCTCCTGTGGGAATCTCTTAATAAAAGTAGAAGTCAGTGATAGTCAAAGTTGAAGGGTAGGACGTTAAATCGAGTTAAAGAGGGGTTAAGGGAGGTTGAGCGAGGGTGACAAAAGGGGGAGTTAGTTGTGCGGCGGCGTCTGGACCGCGGATAATAGGAAGCTGCCTGGGTATCTCTGCTAATCGCGTTAAGTCCGGCAGACCGCTTTGTGCCCCGCGAACGAGCCACCGGCCGAAATTTCCAAGTCCTGAACCCGAACCGACCAACGCGTACTAGGCAATTCTCACCGACACTCCTAATTCTCATTCTCGATATCTCCCATCCTGCAATTTCTTGTTCGAGACTGGAATTCACACCTCTCGAATTTCAGCTCCAGTCATAAATTGTATCAGATTTTTAATTTACCCAAACATTCAAGTATATTTCGTCGTTTGAGGCTAATTTTACTGATTTATAAAGAACTATCAGTATATAAGGAAAAATATTGCCAATTAAAAATATACAAATATGAAACAAGATTGCTGCGATTTTAATTTCAAATTCCATAATGCATGGCGCGATTGGTAATTCGAGACGTCATGGAATACCATTTGCCCTTAAAGGAGAGAAAATATTATTTTTTTCAGAAATATTTTTAGAAGCTCCCGATGTATTCATAACAACTTATCTTTCATTCACTTGAAAGTGAGGCACGCAAAGGGCAATATGAATGTGTCTAGAAGGTCCAGTTTTCCGTCACAGTAAGAACCAACGTATGTCACGGGCTTCAGACTTGGGTTTTGCCGACTTCTGAATCTCATTAAAACCATTGGTGCGTGATTTTGCTTGCCAAGCTTGACGTCGTCCAAGCGACGACTCTATTAAGATGACCACGTTTCCGTGATATTGCTCAGATATCAACCACCAACATATCAAATTCTCGTTGGCGTAAGTTACCCTTGGTAAAGTGGATTGCTGCAAATAGTAGAACTTTTTTAAAGAGTGCAAGCACTTTGACACAAATCCCTGACGACACGATATAATATCTCAATCTCCGTTCTCTTTCTCACTTGATGTTTTTTTCGCTTTTCTCTTTCATACAGCAAGAGGTTGAGATGATTTTACGCGAAGCGGATTTGAATAATGTCCTTTATCGGCCTGCTCTCCCCTACCTTATCCTTCGCCTTGAGGCCCTTCAAGAAACACGTGTGTATTTATCGTGAATATTCTAGACGATTTTATTCTCCAGGGTTTCCCTATCGCGAACTTGGTCGGAAAGAGGGTATTTAAAGTATCCGTGTTGTTATACTCGCGAAACTTTCGCGGTTTTCACTATCGGGCTCGATTAAAAGCTTGCTTCATAAAAAGTGATTGTCAAGCTAGACAAAGATAAAATGCATTTATCTGGATACCAGACATTTTAAAGCTTTTCATTCACCTATTTTTTTATTGTTAGCACTGCGGAAAATATTAAATGTATTCTGAAAAGAAACAGTTCGAGAATTAGGGGTGGAGGCTGACTACTGAGGGGTGGTCTACCCTACAAAGTCATTTTAAAAGATTAGGTGGTATTATTTACTACTTTTTCCATTAACTCGTAGAAATTAAATTTACGTGGGTCAAAGTATGTATATCTACACGGAATGTAAGTTCATTTGAGTTGATGTAGCTTCTTTGGTAGTTGTATAGCGACTCGAGGGCAAGTTTAAGAAATATTGAAGTCTCAGAAACGTCTGTCTGTCCAGCAGCATCCTTCGACACGGCCCAGGAAGAAAGTTTCACAAGTTTAAACTTGTCCAAATGTTTATACTTTTCCTTACTTTGATATTTCTTTGCGACCACCCTTCGTTCGGGACTTCAAGCAACCCTCACTTTCCAAGTCGGAGGAACCCCTTCCTCCACCTTCTGTCACCCTAACGCGATCCTAAAACGACGTATAGTAGCCTTTCAATATCTTCCATCCTGCGACACCTTCTGGAGTCCTTTTACATTTCTTATACTCCTTTCGGGGTATACCGACCTAGAAAATTCTCCTTTGATCTTTCCACACATGATCTTGAATCGTGACTCAAAATTCTAGATACATCCTCGGGAGACCCAAGTCTACATATGTCAACCGATATTTCCAATGAAAAAAAAATGTTAACCCTATTTACCTATCTCTAATGTTTTTGTATTGATCTGATTTTTTTGTCTTCCTACCATTTTTTAATCGAAAATTAAATTTTACTTGACAAATATGTAAAAAAAATATTTGAAAAATACAAATTCGCTGAAAAACCAATGCCTTTTTTATTAGTTTACTAGAAAATTATTAATAATTATTTAAAAAAAGATTGCTCAATATATTGGAATTAAAAATAATTTAATTTTGAAAGCCTAGTTCGAAAATGTTTTCATTCCTTCAGTGTCAATTTGGAAATTTGACGCTCTTGTTTAAAAATTGCTTATCTCTTTTAAATGATGATTTTTTAAAAATATCTTAGTAAAGTACTCATATCAAAACAAAATTCAGTGAAATAAAAAAATTTTACATTATTTTGTTTGATGTTCAGTATTTGAGAGTTAACAATTTCTTAAAACAATTGAGAGTCTGTCCGACAAGCTTTTTTTCTGGTCACGCTGTATTGCAGCTCTAGGATAAAACTCAAACATAATCATTCATACTATTCATAATTTGGGCTAAAATAATTTTATACTTTAAAAAAGTTTAGTATTCTTAACCCTTTAAGGACCAAGCCTTGATCCCGTTGAATAAAAATTCTGAAAAAATTCAGGAATAATGTATGGTCATTTTTGATCGATTTTTGCAAAAAAATTTTTTTTCAATTTTTTTAATTTTCTCGATTTCTATTGAGTATACGGTAACTAAAAAACACCTTACGAGATGCGGAATAGTCCACTTAGACTTAATGCGCGTTTCTATTTTGCAGAATTCTAAGCTTGTTGCCTGCAAATTAGGAAAATCGAAAATAGTGAACGTTGCTCAGCTGCAACAGTGGTCGTTAAAGGGTTAAAAATCAATTTATCAACGTTAATTGCAAATAACAATAAATACTTATCACTATTTTCCGTAATATTTGTTATGAAATGTCGGGTAACGCTTCTTATTAATTTATCATACTATGAAATAAGAGAATATTTTGAAAAGCTGAAATCAAAATAAAATACATCGTGAAAATAGTATTTTTCCTTATATTTTGAAATATTTTGATCTGTTCTGCATATATTTTCCAAAGTTTTTTGAAATTTTGTTGTTTCATCATAGTTGCATGTCCTGCCACGCGACCTTTAGCAACATGTAATATTCATATCCATCACAAATACATTCCTTAATCTTAAGTTTTATATTTTAATACTCTCTTGGGTTTCGCTTGGAAAAACAAATATTTTCGGTAGTTTAGAAATTTTTTGTTTTCAAAAATCACATTGTTTAAGATGTTCTACTTTTTGGCGATCTCCCATTCGGTTTTAACACTTTTTCGGAATTAACCACTTTTGCAGGCTTCCAATTTGAGGATACTGAATATTAAAAGATTTAAATTTGGAATATATTGTATCAGTATTAAACATTTAATTTAAATATTTTATTCTCATATTTCTTTATTGTAAATGCTGCTTTTAAAGTGTATAGTTTAAAAAATATCTAATGTACAATTTTCCACTCAGAAAGATTTGTATTTTTGAAGCCTTGATTTTTATTCTGTGAAATTTTAATTGCTTTAAGTTTTAAATTATTTAATTTCGAAACATAAGTTAAAGATTTTTTTTCAAACCTCATGTGATAAAACTCATTCATTTCTCCTTTTAAAGTAATGCTTTGTACTGAAATTATTTAACTCTGTAGGCCTGAATATTGTATAATTTCTTATTCTTCGATTTAGAATCATACAATTTTGAAGAAATTTAATTTAAAAAATCTTTGACTTAAAGTTTTTGTAATTCCAACGCTTCAATATAAAAATTACGCAAGCAAATGGCTCTAAATTTGATATTCTAGAAAAGAAATGTCTACACGTACCGAAAAAACCAGCTATTAGTACCGAAATTTCGGTGAAAATAGCCCTTTTCGCCAGAAATTGGTATCCAAATAATGCAGCTGTTCGTGCTGAAATTTTGGCACATGTAGCCATTTGAAACCATATAATTTTCTATGTTTAAATTTATAATCATTTTTTGACTATTGACGCTAATTTTTTAATGTACAATTTCAATCGAATTAAAATGGAATTTTTACTATTTTAATCTAAGGATCATTGCCAAACAGTTGACCATTTTAGCCATTGAGATTTTCGAAAATAAAAAAATGTCTAAGCCGCCTAATATATATTTTTTAAATTAAGAGTAACCCGAGAGAGTATGAAAATATAAAACTAAGAGGTCAAGAAATGTATTTGTGATGTATATATATTTTACGCGTTGCGAAAAGTTTAATGATAGGACATAAGATTATGATAAAACAAAAAAAAATTCAAATTTTTTTTATAAAATATCATTAAAATGGTTGAAAATATCTTAAAATATTGTAAAATGATTATTTTTTCGATTTATTTGATTTTGAGTTCAGCGTTTCAAAAAATCTGCTTATTTTGAAGTATGATAAATTAATATGGAGCGTTGCATTTGGAATCGACGTGGATAAATCGACTGTTTAACATATTACAATCTTCGTAAGTATTAAATTAATAATGTTAGCTTAAATTATGATATTTTAAATCATTTTTTCGAGTTTCAGCTGAAAATACCGCTGCAGCATGGCCAAACCAATAACTTGTGGGACAGACATTGAAGTGATTTGTAAATGTCTAAACTCTAAAATATTAAATAACTTTACTCTTGTTTCTTATATTTTCTAGCTCAATATAATTAATATTTATAAATATTTATAAACTTATAAATATTTAAAAGAATATTGTTAACTTCATTCAGCAATTTTCCATTTTAAATTAGTAGTTTAGGACAGGCGCATGGCAAGGTACTTTGCGTACTTCTTTATTTATAATTTTTAAACGAAGAAGTCTAAAATTGGGAAACTTCACTAAATTGTGATTTGATATAAGAACTTTACTGTGATAATTTAAAAAAAATTATTATTCAAAGGAAAAGTGGGCCGTGACTGAGACTTAAAGTGGTCAAGTTTTTAACAGTTACCTTATACAATTTTTATTTTCATATAAAACTTGGTTTAAAATTGTTTAATTGCATGCAGTTTCAATTTAAAACTGTATATTTGTTTAAGAATTTTTGAATTTAATATTGTTAAGGTTTAAAGGCTTTTAATTTCAGAACCATACAATTATAAAAAAGATTCTACTATACGCTTGGGTGTATGGAACTGTTTCTAGCTTCTTATTTGATCGCCGAAGTTAAGCAGTGCTTGGTTCGGTTATAATCAGATGGAGGCCATCGTACAAAATGGGGTGCATTTGTTGAATTTTAAGATGCTATTACTTCAAACTAATACTACGCTTATCAGAAACTCATCAGCTGTAACAATAGTAGTTTGTTTAGATTAAAAAATTTTAACCCACGAAATTGTATAGACGAGAACTAAGAACCAAAAATCAAGTTTCACGTTTCAATTCAAATTTTATGTTTTAATTGTGAAAACGTTAATCTTAAAAATTCATCTGCCACTCTATCTATGATATGAAAAAGTCTCCAAATGAAAAATTCTAAAGGTGTGGACATCCACATATAATTGTGATGAATTGTGAATGAAAAATTATGTTTCATTAAGTCATAATTTGAATTGACAAAACAAATTCTATATTGACCTTGTTATCACAAATAAATAAATGAAAGGGCCATAAGTACTGTTTTGATCAAAAACAAACTAAGTACGCCAAAATACCCTATTAGATGTTCTCTACTGAATCCTGTAACAAAAAGTATATTAAAAATCTGTAATTATTCTTAAATTAATTACAAAGTATGATGATTGCCGAAAAGAGATCTAAAGAATTTTCTTTCCGCTTATATTAGAGGTTGAAATATAACTCAAGATAAAAATGGAGTAAGCGTAAGCAAAAAACTAAAAACAAGTTCAACCACGTGAAAGGAAAGAGAAATACCAGCTAAATCATGGCCTGTGTATCATGGTCAAAAACGAATCTAAGTATCATAAAAACAAGGAAAAAATTTGGATAAACGTCATTCGGAAAATAGGTTAAAATAAGTTTAAAAGATTTGATATTGTTCTAATTTTTCTATAATAGTTTTCAAATCTTGAGTCTTAAGTCAAAAAGAGACAGAGGAAAATTATTCAGTAATAAAATCTACAAGAAACAGCTTGATTTTCCGAAAAGGCATATGGAATATGGATCCTGAAAAAGGAATCTCAGCAAAAAAAAAAATAATAAATAAAATAAAAAATAAAACGAAAAAAGTAATATAAACACACAAGTCTTCCTCAGGCTTCCGTATTCCACTGAAAATAAGAACATATTTGGTGTTTGTATAGAGGCACTCATTCCTGTCGAGATCGTTTTCGTTCGTGTTTCTATCCGATTTCCGGTGGCGCATTTCATAAAACGCGCAAGGGAGCTCTGAAAGCATCCAGTATCCCGGAAGTGCTCTTGTACGTATCGTTGATACCGCAGAAAATGGCCACTACGGATCCGGCACTGAGTACCGCGGAGGTAGCCGATTACAAAAGCATCGAGACGATACGATAGTTGTGGGTGGATTTGCTAGGTGATTCAGGGGTGAATGGGAGAGGGTGTACGGCGGACGTTACGGGATAAGATGTAATTTTCAATACCCGACCTCCTGGTCTCTGGAGTGTGCATGGGGAGGCTACAATTCCGTGGGTTTACCGTGCGCTGTCGACGTAAACTCTCCTCAGTCGCACCCCCGTCGGCCAAAGTCAGACCACTTATATACCCACCCCCTTTCTATACTACTTTAGTGTCTGCCAATTCGACTGCCGGCTCGAATTTTCGGGACCATAAGTCGTCTTTCGACAAATTTTTCGAGTGACTTTCCCTATTATGTAAGGTACTGTATCATTGTTTATTTGTTTTCAGGATTCAGTTTCCAACGATTCCAAGTAATACTTGTGTTCACGGAAAAAACTAAGAATATGTGCCGCCCTCTGGCGGAGTCCAGTGGAGAATCTTTGATTTGCTACTGCGAGTTTAGGGACCATTCATTAATTACGTAAGGGTCCCGAGGGGGAGGAGAGGTTAAAAATCTCTACATGACCTTACCTCGGGAGGAAAGGAGGGGGGTTAAAACCATTCTCACGTAGTATCTTACTACGTCAATTATTGTTTCAATTCGAACGATCACAGTAGCTACATTAATTCGACTCAAACTACCCATTTTACAATTTTAACAATCGCGTGTTTTAGTTTTTCTTATGATATGTGACTATTCAACGCTATTTATAAAAATTCTCAGTTAAATATTACGTAATAAAGGGGGAGGGGGGTGTTCAAGAAATCTTATATATCCTTACGAGAGCGGGAGGAGTCAAAAATGGTCAAAATCGCCCTTACGTAAGTAATGAACGGCCCCTTACCCCTCTATAAATTATCTAGCCCAGGGTTCACAATAAGTCAGCCACTGGCTAACTTGGCTGAAGATGTCAGCCACGCAGACTTTGACTATTAAGAATACAGTATAATTGTTTATTTGTTTTTAGAATCCAATTTCCAAAGGTTCCAAGT
>CAKNWU010104146.1:364-13692 GCA_932072015.1 Andricus quercustozae | reverse complement strand
AGTTTCAACTACTGTCTGTTGATACAGGCAGCTATCCTTATTTCCGATAGAGAGAGTGGTGTCTATTTCAATGCCCTAAACATGTTGCAGGTATAGGCTGAAGGGTACAGACCAGAAAAAGACCGAACGTGGTTTGAAACTGATCTTAGAGTGGTTTGTAGTTGATCTTTCTTTTCACGAGGGATTTAAATAAACTTACATATCATTATCTATGTCGTATTATATTTACACGTCTCCTTCACGAATCACACTTGCCGAATCCTCAACTGTCACCCATTTATTAACCCATCACATAATAAGACACTATTCAATACAATTTTATAAATAAACAATTTATTCCTCAACTGTTTTGTACTGAGCACGATTTTCGTATTTCATTTGCATTTTTAAATTTCCCACTTTTCACTTCTTTACTAGCAAGGTAATTCGAAAAAGAAATGATAGGTTATGCACGTCACGCCGCCAACCGAACACTTCTAGCAATATCAGTGACGTCAGATCCTACTTTTTATTCACGCACGACTGTCTTGTCAAAACTTTTACCCAGTCTGAACTGAGCAGCACAAACTATACCACTTGTGGGTCAAATGCTATTTTGTTCAATCGAGATTTTGTTCGATTGCATACCAACCGCCGCATTACCAACGAATAAATCGAAGAGACCGACAATCGATATTAGAGTTCGGCGCGAAAATTCAAATTTACATGAAACTAAATTAAAGCAATGGAGCCAGACGGTGTTGACGTTTTGAAAATTTAAATGATTCGATAATGTAACTTGAAAAAAGATGAAATTTGATTTTTGAGTAATTTAAATTTTATAGATTTTTTTTAAATTTTTGATCTTTAAAGGATCGGTTAACTGTTCAGCTACTTTTCTTTGAGTAATATTTCAGAAAGTGTAATTCTGTAAAATAATGTATAGTTTATTAAATAAACAAGGAGTTATTAAACCAATTTTAATCAAAAATTTGGAACGCAACAAATGCTTTTCACTTTCGGCATTTTTGATCATTGGAATCACACATTAATAATTAATACAGACGAAATCACAAAAACACCCGCCAACATAACCGCAAACCAACCTACTTGTATTTAAGAGGTTCAAGATGTGAAACAGAGTTGATTTACTCTAGATTTAAGATATTAACCCCGTTGTAGCCATAACATAATTTTCCAAGTTGGGGCCAAACTTGTAACTGGGCAAGCATTTGGCAATTTTCACACGGGAACCAGCTGAGGGCGACAACACGTACGACCAGATGACTAGTGGTACACCGTAACCAGTGAACCTCACTGATTAAACCAGTGGCAGAATCCCACAAGTGAACCAGTGCAATCTCACTGAATGCAAGTGACGTACTTCTGGATGTTTCAATCAGTGAGATTTAAATGGTTCAGTTGAAGAGAGTTTCAAAAGGTTTGATGCAAATTGATAAAGAATTGACTGAGATGTCCACTAAAGGTGAGAACATTTAATTTTTAATAATTTTTTTTTAATTCGAATCTTCTCAGCATTGCACCACCGCATGAAAATGCCTTAAAAGATCTTAAGTGTATCACCGCTGATATTACGACGCCACACTTTCCGCATTTGCATCGGCTTCGAAGACACAAAGAGCAAGTAGAGAAAAAGAACAGGAAAGGGATAACGGCTGTCGAAAAGCGAAATGAGGAGTAGGGAGACAGAAAAAAGTGAAAAAATAATAAAAATGGACACTTGCAGTTAAACCACGCTAGACTGACCCTCGACAATCGTCGTTAGAGTCTCATTACTCGATTCGCGTATCCGTCTCTGGCGCTTTCCCTTATTCCCTCGTTCTCTTATCCCATGGGATCTGTGTCGCATTCCGCCTATAAAACTCGGTCCTTCCTGTCTGTGAAATCCCTCGTTACGCAGAGCGCTATGTTGTGCGAATTTAAAGAAGAAAAGCGGCAACGTATTATAAGTCCCGAGTAATACCAGAAATAAGAAATGAAGTGCTTGCCGTGCAAACGTGGAAAATGTGTCTGAAGGACGCCACAGTGGGGTTAAATAAAAAAACGAGGTTCAAAATGACATTTAGAACGTAATTATGCACCGATTTTAGAATTTTTGTTTTCTATGTAATTCTGGACTAAATTTATCAGATTGGTATTTTGGAGATTGGTGGACATTTATAGGCAGAAAGACATCATTTTTTTCTACTCTTGTTGTAATTGCATTACCAATTATTTTTTCTAAAAAAGTTTTCCATTCATCAATATTTGTTTATTTTATAAACAAATTATATAAAAAATTCACATTTTAGGCGTTTTTAAGCGAAAAAAAATCAATTTTTCTTCTAATCTTGTTGATATTATATTGCCAATGATGTATTCTGGAAAAACATTGCTGTGCATCACTAATTTTTTATTTTATAAACAAATTATATAAAAATATACATTGTAGACATTTATAGACAGAAAAAATCGATGAAATTTGTATATTCTTCACTGTTTGTTCATTTTGTAAACAAATTATGTCAACAAATGCACATTTACTGTCAATGTAATTGTTCTAGAAGCTATCGAGCTATTGATCTTAGATCCATGAACGGCCGAATAAGAACTCAGGATAATATTGCACTCTGATTCTTTAGAGCCAAGGGGACTCACGATAAAAAAGAATCCCAATTCTTCTACTTATTATAATGTCTGCACTGTACATTTATTTAAATATTTCTTCATAAAATAAACGATTAGTGATACATAGAAATTTTTGTATAAAAAATCATTAGCAATATAATTTCAATAAGATCAGCAGAAAAAACTATTTATTTTGGCTGCGTCTAGTCGTCCCGAAAAATTGGAGCAGTCGAAAAAGAGGATGCACTGCTAGAAAAATCTGTATGAGGTTTAATATACTTGTTTGTGAAGCAATTATGCACTAACGTTACTGAAATATAAGATACATTGGTTTAATGAATTTAATATACGTGTGTATTAAATTTAATATACAGGGCGGTAAAGCAGTGTGCGTAAAAACTCAAAGTGCTTTCATTTCTTTAAATCTTGTCAAATATTCGCAAATAATGTAATAATTTAGAATTTGTCGACTGAATTGTTATTTATAACTAAAGTTCAAGGTACAGGTTGAACTTTTTCTTAAATTCGCTCTAACTGGTAGATATTTAATGCAGGTACAGTCGATCGAGCGTAAGGTCCGTTATTTCTTTGCTTAATTGAACTTTTAGACTTAAAATCCTTTTTTATTTTTAGTTATCACGTTTTATTATTTATAATCAACAATCACCGCTAAGCTTCTTTTGAATTTGTGTAAACTGGAATTATTTATTTTATCTTGTAAGTGATTAGCGTGAATGTATATAAAATTTAATGTAAACGCTCTTAATGGCGATTTCATATACTTGACATATCAATTTTAATATACATTGGTATATTAAATTTAATATTATTTTTAATAGTGTGGACTACTCCCGAAATTTCGGGACGACCAGCCAAGCTTATGAAAAATATTTTACTAGTCATCCTGAATTTTGGGATGACGAGAAGCTCAGATTTCTTTTTACTTAAAAACGCCTGAAATGTGCATTTGTTTATGAAATAAACAAATATTGATTGATGTCAAATATTTTTTTCAGAAAACATAATTTGTAATATAGTTCCCAGAAGCGTAGAAGAAAGAACGATTTCTTTTGAATCAAAAACGCCTCAAATGTTCATTTGTTTAAATAATAAACAAAAATAGAAGAAAACAAATCAAGAATATAAAACGATTTCTCTCTGCCTATAATTGTCTGCGAAGTACATTTGTTTATATAATTTGTTTATATGGTTTTTTTATATGATTTGTTCATAGAATTAATTAATAACATCCAATCTTTAATTGTAATTTCCACATATCATCTTAACGATGAAAGCAAGCAATTTCAGATCAGAAATATACTTTGAAGGCGAATGACCCCTAATATATTTTATTTTTTATTATAATTTGTTTATAACAATTAAATTTACAATAGAACCATTTTTGTCCTTTCTCATAGTTCTGTGCATTGAATCCAAGTGACGGAAAGTGTAAGAAAATTTTTTTCTAGGGCATAAAGATATGAAATTCAAAAATTCAACATTTTTACATTCTCATGATGAGAAGGTGTTAATTTCATGTGAAAATTAACTTTCGCGGATTTCTTTAAATCTCCGCGTTTCGAGACCACTTGAATCCGAAAACAATAGGTTTTGCTATGGTGTCTATCTGTCGTTGTCGCCGTCGCTGTCGTTGTATTGTTCTAGTTTTAACCACAAAAAAGATAATAAAAAATTCAATTTTTCGGTCAAATTTAGCAAGATACGAAAAAAAAATGAAAATACCATAATTATGTACCCAAAAAAGATCTACAAATTTGTTATCAATGACTTTTTGATGGGATGCTGCTCACCCAAAAAAGATTTATAAATTTGTTATTAATTAGTATTTGATAAAACGGGCATTTCTGGTCTTACTCGTAAAAAGAAAGTAACATTAAAAATAAGAAAGTTTAAGCTTGGGAAAATTGACACAAGTTGCGAAAAAGAACTTAATAAACAAAAGTTATTCACCCAGAAAAGATATACACATTTTTTTATTAATAATTTCTTGATAGGAGGCAGATTTCTTATTCGTAAAAAAAAACATTAAAAATAAAAAAATTAGACTTTTGGAAAAGCGACACAAGGTAAGAAATACAAATATAGTTGTAAAATATAAAAATAATCAGTTTATTGGTTTAATTTGAGGAACAAAAAAATATTTAAAAAAATTTTAATATGACATATTAATGTTATAAATTAACTAATCAATAAACAAAAGTTGTTCACCCAAAAAAGATCTACAAATTTGTTATTAATCATTTCTTGATAGGATGCGAATTTTTTGTTTTAGTCATTAAGTCATTCCATCAAAAAAAAATTTTTCGATCTGAGGGTTCAAGCATGTTTTCATTTTTGGGTTAATTCAAGCTAATTAACCATAAAGAATTCACAATTATAATAACCTTTCAGGACATACTTTTTTATATTCTCTTTAAAAACGGAGCAGAGGAAAATAGTAATACGAATCGTCCCGCTCGAGGCAAGACATAATTTACCGCACCCATTCCAAGAATGGACCATAACTCGAGTCCCGTCCAGGACGTCGTTCCATTTGGAAACCTTGGCGCCCTCCACGCTTATTTCTGTTCGCCCTATTCGACCCCCAAAATCTCTATCCTTGCTCTCCACCTCTTTCTCTCCGCCTCTGACAATATCGTATGGTCAAACTAAGCCGGACAATGCTATATTCAATTCTACACAGGACACGACGCATGTCCCTGGCTGTCAGGACTACAGAACCATTCGGTCTAGGGCTCCTATAGGACACTCATGTGTCATTTAACCGAAATACCTCCGATGCGCCGAACTGATTTACAACCGAGTTCAACAGATATGTCTATGTGTGAACGAAAAACCACGATGCTTGTGGGGGTATCGTACCCAAATAGGTGGAGTGAGTTGTTTTGTGTCTCTGGCGCCGAAGAGTTGTAACCATCGCGTGGCGAATTTATTTATCGCTCACGCGGATAACGCGACGTAGGGTCAAAATAACGCAATCCCCGCGTGAAGAAGCGATTTTCCACGGAGATCGATGGCCAATAGGAGATACTATTCTTCGAAGAAGCTCTTTCCATTTATTTGAAAATTTGAAGCATCCTTTCAAGGCAAGTCTAATTTATGGAAATGATTTATTTTATGTGGAGTGCACTTCACAGAAAAAACTATGGTTTTTATTGGAACCAATTTTTGGTTCCAAAGGAGCTGCAACAGAAAGGAACCTCTCTTGCTGAAAAGGAACCAAAATGATAAATGGTTTCTAAATGAACCCAAAGTATGGATTGAAACGGTTCCAATGAAGCCCTTTTCACTTCAGCCTTGACTCACTACGACGATTTTACAAGTTTATGGTGTACATTTTACTTTGTAATTTGAATTAAATAATATTGCACTGGAAAAAATGTAATGAAGAAACTAAAATTATAGATATTAGTCATTCTTGAAAGGAAGATAGTACACACGAAATATGACAGTTTTTAAGGTTATACTGAAAATCCGTTGAAGGCACGCGCTTTTCGGCAAAATATGAATAGCCATCTATCGGATGTCAACAAACTAAAAAGGAACCCTCTAAAAGGGTTCTATTGGAGTCTCAGTTCTAAATGATACCAACTTTTACTTGACCCGCAACTTAACTGAACCCTCAGTTTTTTCTGTGTTGAGTTGAGGAGACAGTCACATAGCGTATTTGCTGACCTCTATAAAAACATGTAATCACAATTAGAAGAGTCAAAACACAACTTGAACAGTCTTCCTCGAAAATTGCTGCAAATGCGATTTTGAACAAAGCCTCCCGCTGGTGCATAAAATACAAGTTATACTGCATCAAACTGCATAATCTGACTTTGCGAAATGGGTTATTTTCAATATGAAAGTCCCTTTCACTTTCACAAGTAAGAAATTTACGAAAACTCACTGAATTGTTTTAATATTTTATCAATTTATTTTTCATTATGGTTTACCGATAGCAGAAATAATATAAACATTATTTGATCCCAAAAAATGTTATTATAACAATATTATTAATGCTAAATCTCTTTCGCGGTGAGCGTGACTCACTCGTTTTAGCCTCGTTATATTGTCGCGGATCAAGGAGTTAATAGGAGAAAAGTGAGAGAGGGAAGTGTACGAGGAAGTATAAGGGGCAGGGTATAGATTTTTAGATTGATCTAGAATTGCCGTGTTGCTTATTTAAATAACACGTTCGTTCCGCAACACTGCTCCGACCCAAGTCGCTGATAAATCTCTCTAGCAATCACCACAGGCGACGAGCTTTACAAAGTCATCATGTGTCATAAATCACATAAAAACACGCAAGCTTGATGATGATCAGATATTAAGATCCATACCCTTGACTCTAATCACAACCACCAAGTAAAGCTATCAACGCGGGCCCACTATTATCCAAAGTCTTTGCAGGCGTCTCTCACTCCCCTGACACTCTTCATCATACGTTTTTATAAACTATTTGTCGCCACACTTTCCTGTCCTGGCATAAAACTTTAGCTTCCTTTATGTCCATACGTTTTCTCATGCAAGCTCTTGTGTTTCTATGGCTTTTTTTATCTTCTTGACTTAGGGTGTCAATCACACATTCCCCCTATTCTTTCCTCGGTCTGCCTCTGGATACGCTACTATTTTAAATAAGTAAAAAAGTAAACTTTTATATACTAATCATTTTAAACAAAGATAACTTTTAGGTTTCAGAACTTTTAATAATGTTGCATTAAATTGACAGCAAGAGAAAATCTATGCTTGAAGTTTCGGCTAATGTTCGAAGACTATACTCTCTAAATCTAAATCAGTGAAATCTCACTGATTCAAATTACTAGAATCCGGTCACTGACAACCAGTAAAAAGTTACTTATTCATACAGTGAAAGTAACACTTTACACGCAGAAAAAAGAAATGTTATATTTACTTATCAAGAAATGTAACGTGTTTCTTGTAACCGTAACTGTCAAAATCACTTAGCATTTCGTAAATGTCACAGGGAAGTTAAGGTGAATTAAAAGGTAATCCTTTAGTAAATTACACCTCTATTCCCAAGTATTAAATACTGTAAGATATGTGAAATTCACTGAACCGAGATTACAATAGTGGTGCAGTGAACATTGCAGAAGGATCGGTACATATGTTACCGATCCGAACCGCGCGGACCACCGGATGAATTCATGACGCCATCAGCAAAATGGATGGATTGCATTACCTCATGGCATCACCTAAAAAACATTTTTTTTTACATTTCTGTGACAGTCGTCACACTAATCCATATTCCCACTTAGCAATAAAGGGTTTTTATAATAAATAACACTATTTTGGATGGCACATGTTATTCACAGATCGCGTACAGTTGAGAGTTTATTGGAGCAAGACGTGTTTGTGTCCCGCGCCTGTCACAGCTGACTTGTATGGATATGAGGTAAATGCGAGAACTTTTTTCTTGTGCGCGCGATTGCATGGGCGCGTATTCAGAAGTCGTTAACGAGGTCGCCACCTCAGTTACAATGTTACAAATGCATTTCGGGATTATTTCACAGATCCTAACTTGTTTAATAGTGTAGTGGTTAAGATAGTCGACTTGCGTGCTTAGGTTTATGCGTTCGAATCCCCCCGTTGCGTGCGAAATTTCAATTGTATTATAAGCGTTGGGACCTTACAAATACCGATTAATTATAGGTATATCCGAACATGTATCTATGAATTAACCGTGTATTGATTTACTAATTATTTTTTAGCAATATTTTTTTACTATAATCTATGCCATTAACATAAGTTAGCTCTGCAGTCTGCAGTGGGACTCCGATACCGTGTCGAAAATTGAACGGACCTCTTTTTCTAACGTGTGGAGATAAAAAGAGAGGTTCGTTCGATGTTCGACTTCGAAACAGCATCGGAGTCCCACTGCTGCTGATCATATCCGTCAAAGTGACATGATAATTCGTAATTGCTGCGTCGAGGAACAGTGCAGAATAGTGACTATATCGGTAATATCTACTGATCCGCAGGTCAGCACCACTTGAGAATTGGCACTGGTAACCAGAAATAGTAGTCATATTCAGTTGCCTATACTTGTAACATTTACTGAACGGCCGTGTTGTCCATATACGTACTTGACAGATCAGTAGATTTAACTTGGTTTTCAGTAAAATATAGCGTTCTTTTTTCTGCGTGTAGAGAGTTGGCAGCACTGCATTACGTCAATTTAGCAGTCATAATAAATCAAGATTTTAGTAGATTCAATCAAATAATCATTGTTAAAACTTAAAACCCATAAATGTGATAAAATATTAAAAAATGTGAAAAGTTGTGATACTTCTAAATGAAAAACAACCTCATGTTATTTCTTTACATTCAAGATTCGACTTTCGTGTACACACCCGTCATGTAAGTCCATTTTATACGCTTTAGATTATATTTTTCCCGTGGTAAATTCAGCACACTTACAGTCCGAAAATTCATAAAGTAAAAGAATAACAACAACGCTTTACTTTAAAATTTAGAGGTTATGTATCATTTGATTTACTCTGGTGTTACTGAATTGATTAGTGAATAAGTCCGGAATCACTGATTAATCAGTGAAATGTCCAACTACAATTTCAATCAGTGAATTTTTCACTGATTCATATTTAGAGAGTATGTATTTCCTTTCGGAAGGCCCCACTTAAGCGAGTCTATACTACTCTCAAATGATGAGTAAAAAAAACGCAAAAAAATTTAAAGAATTCTTATTTTATTGCACATCACGCAATACAATACTCATCCAAATAAAGAATAGAGTTTCAAGAATACGGCCTGCGGAAGGTAGAAAACGTGGATTTGCCGTGTCTGATCGTCATTATTTAACTTTAAACCACGATATCTTCGCAAAAAACAATGTTAAAAATTCTAAAAAATCCTAGCAATTCTTTGATATTCTGACTACGCAGGATTTTATTAAAACTTAATATATACCAAATTTTTAACATATTATGCAATTAATCATAAGGATGATATTTCTCTATTTTTATATAGTACAAAGTTGCACTTGGGTTTAAAATAATTTCATAAATGTTATGAATACAATAATGCAAAAGTTGAATAAATAATACCTAAGTTTAACTTGTACTAAGCAATATTAATTGTGAGATGAGTGCTTGGATGTGTTGATATGTCAAAGAAAAAATGGGACCTAGTAGGTTTTTTGGGTCGCTTAACAAGAATATGATGCCAAAATAATCGACAATTGTCTCTAAGTGCAAAAATGTTGCAATTTAATAATCAGTGGGGAGATTTTTTTTGCAATATGTTTGCAAAACACATTTTTTCATAAAAATCGCATAAAAAAGCAAATTGTAACAGTAAGTTTGTAATAAAATGTGCGAGAATCGAGTTGAAAGTCAGACTTCTTCAAGTTTTTAAGGTTCCTTTTGATACAACTCAAAACATCTGATAAAACTTTAAACGTTCACAAAAAACTTGTTTTTATTTTTCGGTGGCCGTATCGCGACAGTTTGTTTCTTTGGGTGAGATAATACACTCCTAATTTTTTCAGATTAAAAAAAAAATTAGAGGTTGCGAGCATCAAACTTACGTCAAAATTGAGATTTTCGTAGTTTTCGATTTTTTTAAGATATATATATTTTTTTTAGAGAAATATCTTAGTTAAAAAATTGTGGCTAATCCAAAGGACAAAACATTCACTTTGTGTCCGATTGCAAAAAAATTACTTGGCGCCGGCAAAAGGCATAAAAAGTACGACTTCTTAGAAAGAGATAAATATAAGGGCATAATTGTACCCCTAAAAATTGTTTGTAAGGATTGCCAAAATTCTGAGATCTTCCCCACACAATGGGGAAAATATATATAATAGATATAAGACAAAAAATTAAAAACCGGGGCACCAGAAAAATAAAAAAATATAGAAAAATTATTTAACAAGGCTTTTAATGGGTTCTCCATCAATAGTAAAATACATCAATAGGAGGAAGAGAGAATAACAGATTACTCATTTTATACGAAATCATATTTTTAATATATTCTTATATTCACAACAAATACACTGTACATCATTTATCTATATTTTTTTATATTCTCCACAAACATGCATATAAACTGTGCAATGTTAATCACTCGTGGTTTAAACGAAGCATGTACTTGTCAAATGTTTTATTTATGCTGTCAGAGTAAAAGTCATTTATTGATCTTACAATTTCCAATATTACATAATACAGTCTACGATAATAATGAAAGAACTTGGCGTAAAGTGATTTACGCATTTGTGATTTTGCGAAGCACAAATGTATTAGCGCTTTTTTTCATTGTATAAGAAAATAAAACATTTATCCTTACAAAATAATGTTTACATTGTTCAACTGTATATTTTCTGCGAGTATAAGAAAATATAGATAAATGATGTGCTGTATATTTGTTGTGAATGTAAGAAAATATTAAAAATATGATGTCATGTAAAATGAGTAATCTTCTATTCTCTCTTCCTCCTATTGATATATGCTACTATTTTATAAAATGGCATTGATAGAAAACCCATTAAAAGCCTTGTAAATATATTTTTTTAATTTTTTAATTTTTCTGGCGACCCGGTTTTAAGTTTTGCATCTCATATCTATTATATATTTTTCCCCTATTGTGCGGAGAATAAGAGCTCAGAATTTTGGCAATCCTTATAAGAAATCTTTAGGGGTAAAATGATGACCTTGTATATATCTCTTTATAAGAAATCGTACGTATTAAGCCTTTTACTGACGCCAAATAATTTTTTTTCAATCGGACACAAAGTGAAAGTGTTGTCCTTTGTATTAGCTATAATTTCTATTCATAATATATTTCTCTAAGAAGAACATGTATATTTTAAAAAAAATAAAAAATCGCGATATCTGAATTTTTACGTAAATTTGATGCTCGCAACCTCTAAAATTTGTTTTAAAAATCTGAAAAAATTAGGAGTGTATTATCTCGCCCAGAGAAACAAACTGCCAAACGATTTTAGTCAAACTTACTATTTATTCTTCAACATAGTCCCCTTTGAGTTCGATACACCTAGTCCAATGATTTTCCAACATTGTGATGTCTTTTGAATAGTAAGGTTGCTCAAGGCTTTCAAAATAGCCGTCAGTTTTTGATTCGGCTTCCTCATTCGTCGCAAATCTCTGCCCCTGGAGCCATCTCTTCAAGTTTGCAAGCAGATCATAGTTGCAGGGGGCTAAATCTGGAGAATACGGGGGCTGAGAAAGCAATTGAACGCCTAACTCGTGTAATTTGACCATGGTTGTCATCGATTTGTGAGCTGGTGCATTTCCGTAAACGCGGCACCCACCTCGCGGTTAGCTTTCTCATACACAAACAATCATGCAAAATGAATGTACTGACTCAGATGATATTCCTACGGCCTCAGCTCTCTTACGCACTGTCACTTTTGGATCATCCAATACCATATCGTGGATTTTTTTCACTGTTTCTGGAGTTGTCGCTGTTTTGGTGCTCCCCCGGCGCACAGTGGGCTGAATCGGGAATTTACTATTCAAAATCACCTACAGCCTACATTTCTCAACCGAATGTCAATTTTTTTTTATTTAGAAGTGATCAGCGATAGTTGCACAAGAGCGTGCATGGATTAGATTTTTATTGTTTATAATTTTCTATTTTTTATATAAACAAACAACGAGCGAAAATGAGACATTTTTTAATTATTATTTTTCATCTTCAAATCAATAACATAATTAATCCCTTTCTCGACGAAAATGAATGACGAAGTATACACAGAATATAAGTAATTTACAGGATATCGAATCTAATTGTTATAAACAAATTATATTAACAAAATGTCAACATATTGGAAATTTTGCTTGTAAAGTATATTTGTAAGTTGAAATTGCTTCATGTTATCAACAGGATCACGTTTGATCATGAATCAATGGATCATGGCAGAAAGTAATCGCTTTTCTTTCTTAGTATCTTTAAAATATATGAGTGGTAATATCTAGTGATTAAGATTGGTCATTCGATATTATTTATTTATTTGATAAACAAATGTATAGTTTGGACATTTATAGACAGAAAGTAATAGTTTTTCTTTCTCATCGTCTTTAAAATGCATAAGTGGTGATGCTTAGTGACGAGGAATTGTCAATCGATATTATTTTTTTTATGTTATAAACAAATTTTATAAACAAATGCATAGTTTGACCATTTATAGATAGAAAGTGATCCATTTTCTTTATAATCGTCTTCAAATGACATAAGTGGTGATGTTTAGTGATAAAGAATTGTCAGTCGATATTATTTGTTTATCTTATAAACAAATTCTATAAACAAATGCATATTTTGACCATTTATAGATAGAAAGTGATCTTTTTCTTTCTAATTGTCTTAAAATTTCATAAGTGGTAATGCTTAGCGACGAAGAATTGTCAATCGATATTATTTATGTTATAAACAAATTTTATAAACAAATGCATAGTTTGACCATTTACAGAAAGAAAGTTATTCTTTTCTTTCTTATCATCTTCAAGTTACATAAGTGGTGATTTTTAGTGATGAAGAATTGTCAATCGATATTATTTATGTATCTTATAAACAGATTTTATAAACAAATGCATATTTTGACCATTTATAGATAGAAATTAATCATTTTGCTTTATAATCGTCTTCAAATTACATAAGTGGTGATGTTTAGTGATGAAGTATTGTCAATCTATATTATTTGCTTATGCTATAAACAC